>PVIH01003422.1:125834-161325 GCA_004025045.1 Sigmodon hispidus
AAAAAAAAAAAAAAAAAAAAAAAAAAAAAAAAAAAAAAAAAAAAAAAAAAAAAAAAAAAAAAAAAAAAAAAAAAAAAAAAAAAAAAAAAAAAAAAAAAAAAAAAAAAAGTTAACACACTAAGAATGGTGAGATCTAGCTGGACATAGTGGCACACACCTTTAATCCCAGCAGTGGGAGGGTAGGGGTGGGGGAGAGGCAGATCTCTGAGCTCAAGGGCCAGCCTGATCCAGAGTTCCAGAACAGCCTAGCTATAGAGAAACTTGTCTCCAAACAAAACAAAACAACAAAAAGTGCGGGGCTCCACCCTGAAGTCAAAGTCCACATAGGCCAATACTGTCTGCTCCCCTCACAGGCAGATGGGGTCAAGCCTATTGCCTCAAATACTCTCTTGATTTTGCACACAATGTCTTTTCTCAAGCTTTTTCCAAGCCCCCCCCCCCCCAATCTGTAAGTGTATTGTAAAGGCATACTCTGTGATCCTGTCTGTATGCCCTTAGGATCCAGGGAATGGATCCAGGGGATGCCCTGCTCCCAAGCAAAATATTAGACTGAGCCACCCCAGGGAATGAGAACAGGGAGAAAAGATAACTTATATATGTAGAAGGCCATGCACAGACCATTGATACAAGTCTTCCTTCACAAATACTCAATTTAGCCAGGTGTGTTAGTGTATAACTTTTTTTTTTTTAACTTTTTTATTTATTGATTTTGGTGTTTGCCTGGAACTGAAACTACTACAGACAGTTGTTAGCTGCCACGTGGTTGCTGGGAATTGAACTCAGGTCCTCTGGAAGACCAGTCAGTGCTCTTAACCGCTAAGCCATCTCTCCAGCCCCTGTTAGTGTATAACTTTAATCCCTGCATTCAGAAAGCAGGTGGCTCTTTATGAGTTGAAAACTAGACTGGTCTACACAATGAGTTCCAAGCCAGCTAGAGCTATACAGTAAGATCTTATCTCAGAACAAAGACAAATACCCAATTTAGTCAGGATGGTGGTATTTGTCTTTAAATCCCAACTTTTGGGAGGCAAAGTCAGATAGAGCTCTGTAAATTCCAGGCCAGCCTGTATACATAGTGAATCCAACTAGGGCTACATAGTGAGATCCTGTCTCAAAACAAAGAAACAACAACAAAAAAACAAACAAACCTCAAAACTCAGCATGCACATGGCATGCATACGTACATACATACAGGCAAACTCATACACATAAAAATGCTTAAAAGTAGCCAATATAAATCAAATTTCATTAAAGCAACTGATAACTAAGCTAATTAAAAAGAATTTTTTCGGGGGCTGGAGAGATGGCTTAGCAGCTAAGAGCACTAGTTGCTCTTCCAGAGGTCCCAGGTTCTATCAATTCCCAATACTCAAATGGCAGCTCACAACCATCTGTAACTCCAGTTCCAGGGGATCTGTTGCTTTCTTCTGGCCTCCACAGGACCAGACAAATATGGACATACATGCAGGCAATAGTCATTTGCATAAAATAAAACTTTAAAAATTTATTTAATTTACATACTTTTAAAATCACACACAGATCTTAAAGACAGGCAAAAGCATTTGTACTTATCATCTGCTTATAACCAGATGACCCAGCATTGCCTGACCCTTCAATCAGTCCCTTGCAAAGAACTTACTTAGGGAGCCAATAAACTAAGCTCACCTGGAAAATAGCAGTTGAATAATCTAACATTTTGTGCAGCCAATGAAATTACATGATTCTGTCCCTGTATTGTCCCAAGGAACAAAGAAGTCTAAGAGGAAGAGGGTGTACAGACATGGAGCTACTGCCTGTAGGGTTCAAGTATAAAATAACACAAGTCTGTTTCTGCTGCTAAGTTCCTCCATGTAGGCCCAAACAGGAAACTGCCAGCCTGAAGGAAAGTAAAATTAATTTCTTGGAAAGTCCCTCTAGAAAAATTTCAGGAAATCTGAGTCTATTTGTGTAAAACCAAAGGGCTGGAAGAATACACAGCCCATTGTTAGTGAGGTCATCCTGGGCAGAGGGATGGGACGAGGGACTGGGTAGGGGGAAGGGGATGTCTGATAATTTACTTCAAAACACCTGCATTGTTTGATGTTGCAAACAAAAATATGTATTACTTGTGCGAAGATTTCCAAGAGTCTGCAGGGTACTCATCATCTTCCCATCAACGCTGCATTAGCAGCTCACCTCACAGGAGCTCCTACCAAGCACAGTCCTGGTCAGCAGTTCATCACATTCAGTGCTCAGCAATTAGTCACTTTCAATACTGGGCCTCACAGCAGCAGTATTCTGGGAAAGAACGGAGAGAAGAAATAACCATAATCCTACTCATATAAGGCACAGAGAAGCATGGTGTACCAATGGGCAGGATGGACACCCATAACCTAGCAGAGACAGAGGGAAACACTGGCAGCATGGCAATTACTATTCTTTGTTACTGATACCTGTCCTGTTTTTGTTTACTTGTTTTACTTTGGTTTTGTGAGAGACCCTCAACTGAGAAAATGCCTCCAATCAGCAAGTCTGTGGGGCATTTTCTTGATTAATGATTGATGTGGGAGGGACCAGCTCACTGTGGGTGGGTGGTCCTAGGTCGTGTAGGAAAAGTGGCTGAGCAAGCCATGTGCAAGCCATAAAGTAAGCAGTGCTCCTCTATGCTCTGCTGCTGTCCTGACCTCCCTCCCTCAGGATGAACTACAACTGTAAGACAAAATAAACACTTTTCTCCCCGAGTTGCTTTTAATCACTGTGTTTTCTCACATCAATCAAAAGCTAACTAGGTACCCCAAAACTCCATCTTTCCCCTCAGTCTTTTTATAAGCTGCTATGAAAGGAGAAAACTACAAGGAACTGGCGATGATGGTTCCACTAGAAGAATGTCACAATGTTCTCTTATTAACCCATCACTAAATTAGACAGGGGAGAGCCAGGCCCATAACTCCAGCACCTGGGAGGCTGAGGTAAAGAACTGCATCAAGTTCTAGGCCAGGCTGGGCTGTGCACTGAGCTCCAGGGCCGTCTAGGTATCATACAAAGGGAGACACTTATCATACAATGGGAGACACTGTCTCAAAGCAAACAAAAAGACATAACTTGGGGAGCGTTTGTAACATTTATTATACCACTAGCACCTAGATTCTTCAGCCTTAATATGATTTCCCCTTCAAACATACCAGGAGGGCCAAATAGCTCAGTAAATAAAAGCGCCCGCCACCAAGCCTGGTGATCTGAGTTCCACCCCTAGTACCCACATGAAGGAAGAAACAACTTGTCCTCTGACTTTCTTATACACACCCTGACACGTGTATACATGTATATACATACACACGCATGTACAATAGACAACAAATAAAATGAAGATTTAAAAATTAAATCTGTTCTCTTGCTTCTGGGCCTTACTGGCTTTTCTAATCAGATACTTAAGATTCCTGAAACACTGCCTAAGAGAGTTTAAAAGAAGCTTTTACTCAACTACCTCCTAGACTCTGGTTTCAAAACACCATCTGTAATAAAAGGAGCCAGAGCCATCTAAAAGTGGCTAACTCCTAGCTGAGACAGGAAAATCTGGTGCATCCAACAAGGAAAGAAAAGGTAACCCAAAGGGTGGTGCTGTTCTACAGCCAGAGGGACATCAAAAGATCCCAAACAGCTAGGTGGTGGTGCACCCCTTTAATCCCAAGACTAGGGAGGCAGAGGCAGGTGGAACTTTGTGCTGCTAGGCCAGCCTGATCTACAGAGCTAGTTCTAGGACAGCCAGGACTGTTTGACAAAGAAACTCAGTCTCAAAAAACCAAAACCAAAAAAAACCCCTCAAAACATCTATCAAACTAATAGTGAGACAATGGGTGTACTATTGGGTATACTTCCCAGTACTACTGGGAAGGAGGCAGGTTTGGCTATTTATCAATGGTGTGAACTCTGTACTGGAAGGCAAAGGAAATCAAAGGAACCAGGTAGTGATGATGCACACCTTTAATTCTAGCACTTAGGAGACAGAGTCAGATAGATCTCTGTGAGTCCAAGGCCAGCCTGGTTTACAAATCAAGTCCCAGGACAGCTAAAAATGTTACAATGAAAAATTCTGTCTTGAAAACAAACAAACAAATGGAAAGGGGTTAGGGAGAGAAGAAGCAAAGTCCTAAGAAATCTATAAAATCCCAAGAAATCTACAAAAGAAAACCTACTAGAATAAGTTTGGTAAGGCTAGTAGGTACAAGACGGATACACAAAACTAAACATTTTAACTCAGTTTTTGTGTATCTGTGTGTAAATAAGCTTCTACCTTGTTTTTTTAAATATTTATTTTTATTTGCATTAGTGTTTTGCTTGCACATATGTCTATGTGAGGGTTGGAGTTACAGATTCTGAAGTTACAGACAGTTGTGAGCTGCCATGTGGATGCTGGGAATTGAACTGGGTCCTCTAGAAGAACAGTCAGTTCTTAACGGCTGAGCCATCTCTCCAGCCCCTCTACCTTGTTTAAAACAAGAGCTCGTGGGGTTTGCCGCATATGCTGGGTTAGCTACCTGCAAGCTCCCAGGAAGCCTCCTGTCCTTGCTTTCTGTCTCCCTCCCTGTAGGAAGGTGGGATTGTAGAATCACCTGGCTTATGCGTGGATTTTGAGGATTCAGAATTCAAGAGGCTAACACTTGCACAGCATCTATCTCCCCAGTCCACACATAATCATCAGAAAGTCTCAGCCTCCTTGCTAACCAACCTGCCTGCCGTCTTGGACTCTTAACCCAAAAGGCATGCCTATCTGTCTTCCTCTTTTCCATCCCTCTCCTCCTGGCAGCTGCCAAGATGGACAGCTTGCCTTTCCTGTAGTCATTCTCTCAAACTCTACAAAAATGGTCCAGTGGGGGATCAGTTGGTAGAGTGCTTGCCTAGCATGCATGAAGCCCCTAGGTTCAATCTTTAATACCACATAAATGGCATGGTGGCCCAGACCTGTAGTCAGAGACAGAGGTAGGAGAATTCATCTGGAATTCAAGACTATTCTCAGGGTTGGGGAATTGGTTCAGCAGTTAAGAGCTTGGAGGACCTTCCTGGAACCCATACAGCAACTCACAGCTATCTTTTAACTCCAGTCCCAGAATATCTCACATCCTCTTCGGACCTCTGTACCACCAGGCAGGTACATGGTACACATTCATACACACAGGCAAAACAACCATACACATAAAATAATAAAATTAATAAATCTAAAAACAATTTTTTTAAAGATTATTCTCGGGCTGGAGAGATGGCTCAGCGGTTAAGAGCACCGTCTGCTCTTCCAGAGGACCTGGGTTCGATTCCCAGCACCCACATGGCAGCTAACAACTGTCTGTAGTTCCAGTTCCAGGCAAACACCAAGGCAAATAAATAAATAAATAAATAAATAAATAAAGTTTTTAATAAAAAAAAAAAAAGATTATTCTCAGTGTGAGGTCGATCTGGGTACACCAGACCCTGTCTGCAAAAACCAAACCAAACCAAGACTGGTCATAGCTTCACAGAAGAGCAGTTAGCTAATGCACAGTCCCTGAGTGTAATTTCTAGCATCACACAAGCAAATCAACAATTCCATTTACAGTATCATCAAAAAAAAAAAAAAAATTACATCTCCTAGGTGCCTGTTGGGTTTGATACGGTTACTTTTAGGCTGGCACAGGGTCTGTCTTGCTGTGTTGCTCAGGGTAGGTGCAAATTCCTGGGCTCAAGCTAATCTTCTTCCACTGTCTCCTGAGTAAAGACTACAGGTGTCTTATTGTTGTGCCAAGCTTAGGAATAACTTTAAGAATAACAAAAAATATAGACCTATACAATGAAAAATACAGAAACTGCTCAAAGAAATTACAGGTGTAAACATATGAAGAGATAACTTGTTCATGAAACACAAGTCTCACTATAAAGGTACAATTCTTTCTGATGGAAAAACAGAGTACATGTACTGATGTAAATTGTATCAAATGTAAATCCTTATCAAAATTCCAGAAGGCCTTCCTGAGGAAACTGACAAGTGGATATGAAAATCTATACACAAATATACGAATCTAGAATGGGAGACATAGCAACTAGGAGACTTACTGTGCCTAATTTCACAGTTTAGAACAAGATTAGAACACTAGTGTTAAGAATAGGCATGTAGGCGAATGGCAGAAATCACATTCCAGCCAATTAAAAGTTGCCTCATCAATTTCATAAAGAAAAATATCATCTTTTTAACAAATGATGTTGATGCAACAGGATGTTCATGTTCATGCACAGGAAGGAGTAACAATAATCTACCTGTCATGCTCTAAGGAACAGAACAAGATCACATGTTCATGTGAGAAGTTGCTGTTTAAATGTAACTATTTAAATCAGTCCACCAGTAAACTTGCAAACTCTGGTTCAAGGCAGATGAACGAAGCTGAACAAAGCACTCTCTGGGCTAGGCAGTGTGCTGTGGGCTGGGTTGCCTGAAGAATGAATGCCATTAAAACTTGATTCTCGGGGCTGGAGAGATGCCTCAGCGGTTAAGAGCTCCGTCTGCTCTTCCAGAGGACCCGGGTTCCATTCCCAGCACCCACATGGCAGCTAACAACTGTCTGTAGTTCCAGTTACAGGCAAAACACCAAGGCAAATAAATAAATAAATAAAGTTTTAAAAAATAAAAAAAATAAAAAAAAAAAAACCTTGATTCTCCACAGAAACCTCACTGCCCACAGAAGCCAAGTCTTGTCCTCAACAGAGCTTCCAAGTACTGTCTGCACAGAGCTGAGAAGCAGGAGCCTGAGAGCTGAGATACAGTCTCTGGTGCTAGAAAGAATGAAACAAGGAAGGTACTGTGGGAGATTCGGGGTTCCAATAGCCGCTGTCATTCAAGACGGAACAAATTATCTTTTAATCTTTTTGAAAATAGGAATGTCAGCCTTCAGGAAAGTCACACTAGAGGACAAGAGAGAAGGACTAAGACACCAGAATAAGTCAATCTTTCTCCCTGCCCAATTAAACTCTAATTAGTATCAGGAGCAGGAAAGAAGCTGATACTCCAAAATTATGTATTCCATATTATGATTTGAATATACTAAAAATCCAAACCAGGTATGGTGACAACGACACACAATTTCAGCTCTCTTGAGGCTGAGGCAGGAGGAATCTAAGTTTGAGGCCTGTGCTGCATGGTAAATGAGTCATTCAAAAAAAAAAAAATTATGCCTGCATCACCACAAATGGCTCACAGTGCTCTTTTTCAAATATAGCTAAAAGCCATCAGATGCTCCTGAGCCTGCCAGGCCTGATAGTGCAGACCTGTAATCCTAATTACTGGAGGATGATCACGATCCTGGGTTCAAGGTTTTCAGGAGTTACAGACCAGCTTGGGAAACTTAAGTGAAAGACTGCCTTAAAAAAAAAAAGAAGAAGAAGAAGAAAAAGAAAAGACCAGTTAGTGATGACACACGCCTTTTAATCCTAGTACTCTAACACTTGGGAGACAAAGACAGGAAGAACTCTGAGCTTGAGGCTAGCCTGGTCCACGAGCCAGTTCCAGGACAGCCAGGGCTGCACAGGCAAGAAACTGTCTGAAAAACAAAACAAAACAACAAAAGTAAGAAGTGTTAGGACGAAGCCTAGAACAGTTGTCTGGCATCATGAAGCCCTACGTTCAATCTCAAAATTGTATTTTCACTCTCAAGACACACAGAGAGAAAGAGAGATCAAAGACACACACACAGAGGTGGGGGGGGGAGGGAGAGACAGAAAGGCACACAGAGACAGACAGACAGAGTATGTGTGTCAGGGCCTGGTCTGTTCTGTACAATCTACAGGGATACTTTTGCCCTGCTTCCTTAAGCAAGAGAGAACAATGATTAGCCCATGCCAAAGAAACTATACTGTCTCAAAACCGTCAAGTCTCTAGGGGCAAGATCCAATTAAACTTGGAGAGCACCTATTTCTACAGAAAGCAATTATTCATTACGCACTGATTAAATCATTACCTTGGATGTGGCACTGAGATCTGTAGTTTCCTTTACCTCCTCCATCTAGGTGTTTCTGTAGGTCACCTGGGGAATTTGGGACACTGGATATGGTTGGTACATCATCAATATACAATCCACAAGGTCCCTGACAGAATCCTTTGATGTATGAAAGTAACTCACCTAGCAATGGACAGGAAATCAAATCTGCTTCCTCTGACACAATAAATCCCTACTTCTGCCTCCCTAAAGTATGTTGGAGAAGCAATGAATTCAGTAAATTTTTAAGATTTCATTGTATGTTTGTGTGTAGGTATTCCTGAGTATATGCATATCAGTGCAGGTACCCTTGGAGACCCCTGGAGCTGGCGTTCCAGGCACCTGTAAGTGACCCAATAAGGGTGCTGGGAACTGAAGGAAGGACCTCTGCACTTGCAGCAATAAGCTCTCAGCCACTGAGCCAACTCTCTAGGTCCAGGCAAAATGGATTTCTAGAAGTCACATAGAAGGAGGTCAAACTCAAGTTTTTATGAAAGGGAAAATCAGGATTTCAAGTGAAGATAAGTCTCAGGATGTTTGACAGAGCACAGTGCAGGATTACAAACTGAAAGAGTAAACCAAGAAAAAGATACAGGTCACAACACCTAGACCCAAGAGGGTAAAGCTACAGAGTACTGACAAATAACATTAGTCAAAGCTTTATATGACCAGGTGACTAGCTCTTCTAAAGTTTTGATGTTTCCATAGACACCGACTTCCTCAAGTCAACAGCAGTACTCAAATCACGGTTCACTAAACCTGAGGGAGCCCTGAGACTCTCTCAGAGGTTCTAATAGGTCAGAACTGTTTGTATTCCAGAAATAAGAGGGCATTTGCATTTTCCACTGTGCTGACCTTCCACTGATGTGCAAGAAAAGCCACCACCACTGTGACCCAACTCAAGACAACAGCTTAAATCTTCCATAAGATACATTAACTGAAAACACACTGAAGAATGCCAATTTTACTTCATAGTAGAGCAATATTTTTTTAAGTTTTAAATATTCTTCGTGACAAACAAGAGGCAGGATCTGAGGGCACAGCTCTTGGTCAGCACCTGCCCAAAATGGATGGCCTAGTTTCAAACCCCAGCACGAAGGTGAGATGGTGAAAAGGAGCACTTAAGATACACCAGTGGGGGCTGGAGAGATGGCTCAGGTTAGGAGCACTGACTGTTCCTCCAGAGGTCCTGAGTGCAGTTCCCAGCGACTACATGGTGGCTCACAACCATCTGTAATGACATCTGGTACCCGCTTCTGTATACATAATAAATAAATTTAAAAAAAAAAAGATACACCAGTGGGGCACGGTGCCACAGTCTGTGTGTAATCGGAGCACTTCCAAGATAAAAGTAGGAGTTTCAGTGCTATTCTCAGCCACACAGTGAGTTCTAGACCAGCCTGGGCAACTTAAGATCCTTATCTCAAACAAAGCAAAACACAACACCACTTAAGCTGCATACAGATGACTGTCTCCAAGCAAAGCACTTGGGTGACTGAACTCCCAGACTGTTCTGTAGAACACCATGTTTACTTGAAAGAGTGAATGACATAAGTGACAAAGTCCTTCAGACTTTGGCATCTGGCAAACAATTCAAGAAAATGAAACAAAGTAAAGCAATCGCTTCAAGTAAAACAGCTGACAGTACTTGGTGCCAATGAGAAAGTTTGAGCTTCTGAGAGAAAAATCAGAATTTCGTCAAAACTGTATCTGTCACTTGAAGCATAACTACTTTTCTGAAAATTGTGATGTTAATACAAATGACTTCTCATTGTACTTTATACAAACTGCTAACATTTATTTATCTGTTTGTGAGTATGTGTGTGTGTGGCATCAGAGCATACCATGAAAGCCAGAAGACAACTTCATGATTCTTCCCGCCTTCCATTATGTGATTTCCAAGAACTGAACCCACGTCATCAGGCTTGGTAGCAAGTGCCTTTAGCTGATGAGCCACCTCAATGACTCACTTTGGTGTCTTCAGGCAAGGCCTTGCTATGTAGTACAGGTTGATCTCAAACTGATAGCCCTCTTGCACAGCCTCTCAAATGCTAGGATTAATAATGGGCCCGGTGGTGCCATCATGCCCGTTTTCAAAGAGGATTTTTTTTTTTTTAAAATACTGTGTAAGAAAACATGACAGCATTTGGAAGAGGTGCATAACTCAATCAGTGCCTACCACATGATGTCATGGAGTCAAGAATGTAGTGGAGCATACCTGTGGTTATCTGAGACTGATGCAGCAAAATCTTAAAATTCTAGAAAAATCTGAGCTACCCAGTGAAATCTCAATTCTGAACAACCACATAACAAAGCCCTACCAACCAAAAGTTGATCCTTCTTTTATACAATACCAAAGTATATAATACCCACAAACTGCTTAGGTTTCGGACCTTTCTAAACCATGAAGCCAAATTTTTTTAAATATTTTTTGTTGTCTTTATGTATATAAGTATTTTATCTGTATCTATGTCTGTGTACAACGAGGATGCAATGACCAAAAAGACCAGAAAAACTATAATCAGCAGTACGTTGGTTTTCTGGAGAAACAGCCAGTGCTCCTAACCACTAAGCCATCTCTCCTAATCTTTCTTCCTAACTCAAAAACTAACATATCAAAATAGAATTGAGAACAGAAATAGTCCAGTAATCTTCTCTAAATCTAAAAAAAAAAAACCCATCCACTTCTTTCTCAAAAATGATTTTCATTTAAAAACATTAGTTTGTACTAACCATAACACGTCAATAGACCTATTATTTTTTTCCAAATGAAGTACACTTTAGTCTCTACATATGGTAAACTTGAGATATACCTCCTACCTTGCAAAAAAAAAAAAAAAAAAAAAAAAAAAAAAAAAAAAAAAAAAAAAAAAAAAAAAAAAAAAAAAAAAAAAAAAAAAAAAAAAAAAAAAAAAAAAAAAAAAAAAAAAAAAAAAAAACTCAATGCCATGTATAGCAGAATAAGCTTGTAGTCCCAGAACCTGAGAGGCAGAAGCAGGTAACCTGGTCCACAGCCAGGGGTATGCAATAAGACCTTGTCTCAAACAAAAACAAACAAAAATCATCATCATGGCTTAGGAATACAAATCAGTGGTAAAATGTCTGACTAGCATGCATAACTCCCTTTGTACAATCTCTTGTATACACACACACACACACACACACACACACACTAATAATACTTGAAGATCAGAAAACTCAAAGCTTTCTAAAATGCATAAAGAAATCAAGGGGGGAAAAGTCTGAGGAGAGGTGGTCTGGGACATTGCCTGTCTGGGACAGCGAGGCGGCTGGCCTCTAAAGGACAAGCTTCTTAGTATTTTAGGGCCCAAGAGAAAGTAGCATTGTCAATTCCTAGCTCTCACAAAAAAAAGGTGAAAAGTTCAGGGTGTTGGAGATAAAAAACAAAACAAAACATCTTTCTCTGTCCTTTACTGGCAGATCAGGGCATCTGATCATTCCAAGCTAAAATCCAGATAATTCCAAGGTCATGCAGTCTGGTGAGAAAATTAAACCTAACTCCAGATCTTAGGTATGAAATACATCTTGTAGTAGATTCATTTTCCCACTGGCAGTGGCTTCCCATCTACACATCCACTGTTTTTCTTGGTTATGCTCACCCGTTCAGAGCTGCTCATATCTGAGCCTGTCCTCTCACTTTGCTTGGCACATAGTGAACTAACTCCACAGGGACACTGCACTCTCCATGGCCACTCCTAAAGCAAGCTTCATTTGTCCCCCAACTACAGGCACCTCCTGCGCTCCAGAACAGCTCCAGACCTACAAAATGGCCTCCTCCAGGGGCCCTTCTTCTTGGATGTGTTGTGAATGGTTCTGCTCCACAATGTAACTCGCTTCTTCCCCTTCACAGCTGTAGCTCTTAGTAGCTCCTACAGTCTGCTGACCCACGTGGAAACCTCCACCATTCCACTCTAATCCCTGTCCAACCTTCTGCATCATTCTGCCACCAGATTGTCAATTCTACCAGATTTAACATCTTTCTAAGCTCTGCAGTACCAGGCATAAAAATCTTCACTATCTCTGGATTGCCATTTTCTCACTGGCTCCTAATGAAAGAGACCAAGAGTTAAGACTCCTTGGTAAGCAGAGTGATGGTGAATTTCCAAGATGGCAAGCTTCTTCCTCAACCTCCAACCTTGAGAGGAAAAGCAAACAAGAACCCACACAACTGTCATGCCTCTGCTGATGGACCAACTCAACAAGTTCAAGGGCTGATTAGGACATGTCACACACAACAATTGTGGACCATCCTGTCTTCAAACTGACCAACCCTAAAATAGGGGAGGGCTCTCCAAAGGCTTTAAAATCCCCAGGCCTCAAGAAAAGACTGGCTTTCGGGGGCTGGAGAGATGGCTCAGCGGTTAAGAGCACCGTCTGCTCTTCCAGAGGACCCGGGTTCGATTCCCAGCACCCACATGGCAGCTAACAACTGTCTGTAGTTCCAGTTCCAGGCAAACACCAAGATAAATAAATAAATAAAGGTTTTAAAAAAAAAAAAAAAAAGAAAAGACTGGCTTTCCGAGTCCTCTCTCTGTTTTGCAAAGGGTTTTCTCTGGATGTCTGCTTGTGTACCCCCAATACTTTAACTAAGTCTTTTGTGGTCCTTGAGATTTCTCTGCTGCTACCTGTTACACTTGAAATTTTTCCTGCCTTTTTAACTCTTTAAGTGACAGAGAGAATGAACCAATCAAGACCCCTAAACTGTATCATATCTAGATTGTCATCACTTGGTCCCAGTGAGAAAAATACTTAAATCAACTTACCCACCCACCCTTCTGTACTCTTACACAGAACAGATGTTATTTTTTCTGCTTTTTTAATCTTTACATGGAGTAATAATACTTATGATTTTATTCATTTCTTCCCATACAAATTTTTAAGATTGTGTATTCCAAATCAGATAGGGTAACTCATACACATAATTACAATGCTAAGAGTTCAAGATCATCCTGAACTATATAAGCCTGAACTATTTAGATAAACCAGTCTTTAAGAAACAGCCAGGACTACATAAGAGAGGACACAGACACACACAGACACACAGACACAGACACACACACAGACACAGACACACACACACACACACACACACACACACACATCACAGCTAGGCAGTGATGGCACAATCCTTTAATCCGAGTATTTGGGAGGCAGATGGACTCTGAGTTCAAGGCCAGCCTGGTCTACAGAACAAGTTCAAGAAGCCAGGGTTACACACAGCCCTTTTCAAAAATAAATGAATAAATAAAAAGAGAATGTCTAGTCACGTTAACTGCTGTGTACTTCTGAATTCAGAGTACCCACAAAATGGACAATCTGCACTGCCAGTGTGTATTAGGAACAGAAAGGAAGGAACTCACCAGGGTTTAGAAGGTAGCTTAATCACTAGAGGCTTGCTTCCGTGTAATCAGCATCTCCAAAGCATTCCTAATCTGGCGCTTAAGGATGTTTTTGTTCTTAAACTTTCTCATATAAATTTGCAATATGTGAAAGATACATCCCTCCCCTCCCTCTAGGACTCTCTTAGAAAAGAATTCCAAGTCAGGAAATGGACTCATTTAAATGTATATGTTAAGTCTTAGACCCTAATAAATCCCAGCTCAAAAACCATCGCTCTGGGAGGATATAGCTCTAACCCAGCAAAACACCCTCCAACGATTCCCTATTACCGAATGGCTCCCAAGAAACAACTCAGCGATGCTCTTTTCAGGCCTTGCTGTATCTTTTCTAAAGCTACTTTGTAACTTGCATGTCGTCCCACCTCTTCATTGCCACAGAACATTTGATAACTTTTAAAGCCAGGTTTACAGTCCCATCCTTAAGTAGCCAGCAACATTCCTGGCAACAAAGGTAACAGTCTCAAGCAAATAATCCCATTTACTGCAACAAATGAAAGCATAGGATCGGGTGGTATCTTCTCTCAAAGGGTCTTCCAGATTACTGCAGTACAGACTGGCCAAATCACCTGATGCTGAAATTAAGAGATTTGGAATATCCAACATGACTCCATAAAAGATGGGATTCAAATCAAGATTAAAACATTTCAAAGATTCAGAACTGGAATGTAAAGATTGGGGGAGGGGAGGGCGTATTTTTCCAAACAAGCCTTGGTTAAGTGCTCCATTTCTATCACAGCACATACTTGATTAAAAATTCCCCGATCTCTAAACTCTTGAAAGTATGTTTGTCTTGCTCGCCAATGTACCCTCCCTAGGAACCTTTCATAGCGGCTTCTCTCACTGCCTATTAATTGATGTTTATTTAAAAAAAAAAAAACTTGGTAAATGATTAAATTAAGAAATAGCTAGATAAACGAGTTAAATAAGATAGGATCATAGCTACTGCTTGCACTCTAGTTAAATATTTATGGATAGCTCAGAGTGGGGTCGAGGAAAAGCAGGCCATGAGAAGAGCCTGGGCTCCAACCCAAGCCAGAATTCAAACCGCAGCGCGGCGGGAAAGAAGACACGCTGGAGCCAGGACCGAGCAGGTAGCGGGGCTCGGGCCGCTCGAGAAGCCGACAACTAAGTTCTCCCCGCGTGGCGGCTGCCGAGAAGAGCTCGGGAGAGGGCTAGGGAGGAGGCCGCGGTCCCGGCCTCACCGGAGAATGGCGAAAAGGCGAACCGGAAGCGGGGCTGGGGGCCCGTGCCAAAGGCCGGGGCCCAGGCAAGCGGGAGCCGCCAGCCAGGATCGAGCCTCAGCTCCGCGGCCACACTCACCTAGGGTAACCTGCTTCACCGAGGCTTGGCGCCCGCGCCGCTCTGCTTCCTCCAGGCGCCTGCTGGGCGAGCGGGCGACCTCAGGAGTCCCTAGCAACCACGCTCCGCCACACGACCCGCACCCCGCCACCGACACCGCCGGCCGTCTGCCGCGCACTGCGCGCGCCCCTAGCGGACAGACCGAAGGCCAGAAATGGGGGCAGGGCCCGAGACAGGAGCGCGGAATCCCAGCGCTTCGGCCGCCTAGAGAATGGGAGGGGGAGGGGGGAGGCTTAAAAAAAAAAAAGTGCAAAGAAATGCGCACGCGCAGCCTTGTTGGCACTCTGGAACTCTGCGAGCGGAATTCTGGGAACTGTAGTCCCGCCATTGAAGGCTCCATTCTGGGAATCCACGACTCGATTCATTCTACATAACCCACTATGGGCTCTCTTTGACCACGCGGCGGCCAGACTCTATTAAAGAATTTCCGCTAAAATTCCATAGTTTGAGACAGATAATAAGAAATATCTCAAGACACTTTGACTCACTCCAACTCCAATTCGATCGTATAGCGGGACAGGATTAAACGGGAAACGTAACTACAACAACATGTTCTATATGGTCTTCCAGTGAGAACTTTAAGAACCTGTGAGCCCCTTCATTATCTCCCTACACAGAATGGATCTGCCTCCTGTTTCAGATGTCGCTGCACCTATTCAATTTTGGGAACTACAGAGAATAGTTGGAGAGGGAAAAAAGATCTTTCTCAGACAACAAGCTCCAGAAATTTAGAGAGTCAACTAGAACACTAACTTGATGAAAACAATTTAGACCACATCAAGGATGCTCAACAAAATATCTAGGCAACAGTCATTTGGTGGATGTTAAACTATTAAAGGAATGCTTACCAATCTTAGATCAGGAAGCTAGAGCAGTGTCCAGTTTGTCTCCTGATGTGATTTGGATTACACCGCAGTACTTATGAAGTACAGCATATTTTATAAAACGTTAAATTTTGACAGAATTTTTAAAACTGAATCCGAATTCAATCAAGCATTGGCCGTACCTTCCAGTATAGAAGATATAAAGGAAAACAACTGAGTAATGCTATAAAGCCAGATAAATACAGAATGTGAGCCGATATGCAGCATGAATGCACTTTCTTCGACAAAAGGGAAGAGCTGGGGCTAGCGAGGGGGGGGGGGAATCCTCGTGGTTAAGCGCACACTGCTCTTCCAGAGTACCTGAGTTCATTCCCAGGACCCATGTTGTATGATGCATAACTGCTGTAACTCCAACTCCATGGCATCTAACATCCTCTTCTGCTGGCTGGGGATATAACCTACTGCCACACACCCACATAAACGTGAATAAATATTTTTAAGAAGGTAGAGAAGTATTTTAGATGATAATATATAAGAGATAGGTCTTATATATTGGCTAGATGGCTCAGCCAATAAAAGCACTTACCACCAATCCTGAAGATAAATTTGAGCCTTAGGACTGACATGGTAGAAAGAGATCTAACTTCACAAATTTGTCCTCCGACCTCCATGACTGATGCATTTATAGTAACTTCTTATGAAAGCCACAGGAAAAACTAAACCAAGTATTTTCGCATTTCCTTTTTTTTTTTTTTTTTTTTTTTTTGGTGATTTTAGAGATTTTTTTGTTTTCTGGAAAGCATAGAAGTTCTGAGGTATAAATGGCATAATGATAATGCTAAAGATTTGGTATTGTTTTAAAGTACTACAGGAAAGGTGATTCAGTCAGTAAAGTGTTGAACAAGTATAAAAAACTAATTTCAAGCCAGACAGTGGTGACACACAACTCTAATCCCAGCACTTGAGAAGTAGAAGTGGGCAGATCTTTGTGAGTCCTAAGCTAACCTGGTCTACAGAGCAAGTTCCAGGACAGTCAAGGCCATACAGAAAGACCCTTTATAGATGCCCCTCCACAAAAATAAAAAAACTTCATATCCCCAGCACCGACATAAACGTAAAAAGCTGGGCACAGTTGTGTGGGCTTGTTATCCCAGTACTTGAAAGGCAAAGACAAGAAGATCCCTTCAACTTTCTGGTCAGTTCATCTAGCTTATTGGTGGGCTCCCGGTTCAATGAGTTTCTCAAAAATTAAGATAGTGATTGAGGAAGCCAATCCACATAAACTCCCTCTGTACATAAAATGTAAATAACCAAATAAAATGCTATGTGGTAGAATGCTTACTTACCTAGAGATGCCCCTGCCAGCAGAGTCTTCAGCGTGGGCCTGAACCTGGGAAGGAAGCAGATGGAAGGCAGGAACACAAAGAATGGGAGGACAAGTTCAAGTCCTCCCAAGCTTTATTATTAGAGCCAATAATTATACAGAATCTCTGCCATGCAGGTAGCTGGGAGGAAAGGGGTGGGATATTCAAAATAATGTGGCAAGCCTGTGAGAAGAAGTAACAGACAGGGTAGAATCGATATGAAAATCTATCTGTTATCAGTTGAAGGCCTGGGGAAGGTCACCTTGCTGATCTAAGAAGGTCAAAGAGAAAGCCTGGAGTCATGGTTTAGCTTAACAAGAAGGGTGTGTAGTTTTCTGGTTTTTGCTATCTATAGAGTATAGACTGCTGGCTATCTAGAGTATAGACTGTAGAGGAGCTAACTTATGAAATATGGCTAAGTTAGATTTTTGGCTCCCAACATAGAGAGTATGCACATGATTGTGGATTCAGTTCTATCACAAAAACTAAACAGCCAGGCATGGTAGAATATACTTTTAATCCCAGAGACAGAGTTAGGTGATCTCTGCCAGTTCAAGGCCAGCCTGGTAGAAATAAAAAAAATTCCAGGCCAGTCAGAACTACATAGTGAGACTTTGTCTCAATAAGTAAGTTAATACATAAATAACCAAAGCAACAACAGAAAAATAAAAAACCCCAACACCTACAGAAAACACACCTTAGTAGTAAGGAATACAGTTATCATCCAGGTCAGCTTGTCTTTCTTCTTTCTTCCTTCTCTTTGTTTTTTCCCTCCTTCCTTCCTTCGTTTCTTTTTCTTTTTTGTTTGGTTTGGTTTTTCAAGACAGGGTTTCTCTGGATAGCCCTGGAACTCACTTAGACCAGGCTGGCCTTGAACTCAGAGATCTGCCTGCCTCTGCCTCTCAAGTGATGGGATTAAAAGCCATAAAAAGAGACCCTTTTTGTGCCACGACTGGCCTTCCCTGCCAGGTCTTAGTTTTTAAACTTTATTTATTTATTTATTTATTTATTTATTTATTTATTTGCCTTGGTGTTTGCCTGGAACTGGAACTACAGACAGTTGTTAGCTGCCATGTGGGTGCTGGGAATCGAACCCGGATTCTCTGGAAGAGCAGACAGTGCTCTTAACCGTTGAGTCATCTCTCCAGCCCCCAGTTTCTTTCTTTTTTAAAGTTTATTTATTTTGTAT
Organism: Sigmodon hispidus; assembly: GCA_004025045.1. Lineage (NCBI taxonomy): Eukaryota > Metazoa > Chordata > Mammalia > Rodentia > Cricetidae > Sigmodon > Sigmodon hispidus. The sequence continues at coordinate 143,964 of PVIH01003422.1, forward strand.
ATAGTATACAGAAGAGAGCACCAGATGTCATCATAGATGGTTCTGAGCCACCATGTGGTTGCTGGGAATTGAACTCAGGACCTCTGGAAGAACAGTGAGTGCTCTTAACCTCTGAGCCATCTCTTCAGCCTACAAGGTCTTAGTTTCTAACACATTTTCCCACAAAAAGGAACCAAACGTCTTTGGAAAAGAGATTGATTCTAGGCTCCAGCAGAAAATATATGAGCCTGGAGTTGCTTGTCATCAGCAAAGGAAGCCTTTGCACACATTAACCTCCCACAATGGTAGGAAAGAAGTGTGTCACTGGAATTAATTGAAAGAGCTCCCAAAAGACAAGACTGAAACAAATTAAAAACAAAGTAAAGAGATACTACTAGTCCAAATAACTATGTGTCCTTGAAGTCATTTGGTAGCTTAGCAGAAAAGACAAATCTGAAGAGAAGAAATCCAAGTATGTAGACACTATCCTGAAGGTGGGAGGGGAGCATTCCCTCTCCTTAATTATGGGTTATGCCTGTGTGGGGCAAAGAGAGTAATTTACAGTGAAGAAATCCTACAAACAGAATCAAATGTGGTACTATATGCCTATAATCTCAGCACATGAGAGGCTGAGATGGAAGGGTTGTCTGAGGCCAACCTGGGCTTCATGCTGAATTCTGTGCTGGCCAGAGCTATATATGAGACCATATCTTAAATATAAAATCATGTCAAACACTTCAGCTGATTGACCAAGGTCAGCATCAAGACCTTGTTTTATAAATCAAGTTTATAGAATGTACTTTGGATATGTGGGCATTTTTTGTTTGCTGTGATAGGTGGCACAGGCTTTTGATTTGTGTATGTGTGTGTGCTAAGGACCATGGGTGTATACAGCAGATGACAACTGGTATTTTATAGGTTGTCCTCCAGGTGAATAACTCTGTGTTGGGGAACCCACTAAGCAAAATCCATGGAGGAGTCCCTTAAATAAAATCTGTAGGGCTGGAGAGATGGCTCAGTGGTTAAGAGCACTGACTGCTCTTCCAGAGGACCGGAGTTCAATTCCCAGCACCCACATGGCAGCTCACAACTGTCTGTAGTTCCTGTTCCCAGTTCCAGGCAAAACACCAAGGCAAATAAATAAATAAATAAACGTTTAAAAAAATAAAATAAAATCTGTAAAGTAGCACAACTGGGCACAGCCTGTGGGGTGACTGGCTGTGGATACTGGTTGTTTTCTGTCTGTAACTTTCTCAGGTGCCACTGCTATGCCTCCCTAATAAGGACAGCTGTGGGGGTCTTTCCACAGACCATTGGTGGTATGTTTTACATCTTTGGGAACATTTATTGGTGTGGATAGTCAAGAAAATTGATTTATGATATATAGAAATAATACCAGAATATTCTTTCTTTCATTGACACAGGAAAGTAACAGTATTTTCAGACAACTAATTTTAGATTTCAGTACAAATTCAAACCGACTAAACTGCTCCTGCAGAAAATATACAAAGACTAATTCCCAGGTGTTGTTTATCGCTAAATCAAGGCCAGGCTGTTTTGAGACTTACCTCCTGCTGCAATAGTTGACTTTCTACATGTACCCTGACTACTCAAGGTTCAACATGCTACTGTTATTGTTAAGTCCTGAATTCTAATGCTGTTCTCTGTCTGGAAAAAGTTATGCGCAAGGCCAAGCATTTACACTGGCTGTTGTTTGTGACCTTACTAGCCTGAGAAAACTGTGTGATTTCATGTACTATAAGAAAGGGTTGGGAAAACTTTACTAGCCTGAGAAAACTGTGTGATTTCATGCACTATAAGAAAGGGTTGGGAAAACCTTACTAGCCTGAGAAAACTGTGTGATTTCATGCACTATAAGAAAATGTAACATATAATTGTCCAGAGTTTGGCTAAGGACTCAGGGGAGCAGTGGCAATGTAGGGATGAAGCTATGCAGAATGTGAGTATACGTGTCCTGAATGAGAGATTAAGAAGAAGAAGAAGAGGAGGAGGAGGAGGAGGAGGAGGAGGAGGAGGAGGAAGAAGAAGAAGAAGAAGAAGAAGAAGAAGAAGAAGCAGCCTAGAGAGAGGGTGAGAGATATGTGAGAGAATGAATGGATGAGTGAGTGAGTGAGCAGAGAGTGAGTGAATGAAGCATATGTGTGTGAGAGATAGATACATGTGTGAAAGAGTTGTTGCTGTGCATAGGAACTATACAAAGAGCTATATGAAAGCACAATGTTATATGGTAAAGGAGCTATTGAGTGTGGTGATATACTGTATATTTAATAAAAAATAGTCTGGAATATCAGAAGAGAGTCAGCTACAGAACCAAGCCAGGAAGATCAGGGGGCAGCATCCCACACCTTTAATCCTAGCTTTAGGAATGTGGAAAGAGGAAGGAAGATGGCTGGGCAGAGGGAGAGAAGGGAAGAGTTCAGCTTTCCCAAGCACTTCCCTGGTCAGCTGAAGAGAGAGAGATTTTGTAGAGATGGGCCTGAGGAGTTGGCAGGTGAGAAGTGGCTGTGGCTTGTTTCTCTATCTCTCTGATATCTCAGCTTTTCCCCCAATATCTTGTTTCAAGTTTTTTGTTTTGTTTTTCATAATCCCAAGTAGAATTCATGCAATGTTTGAGATGAATAGCTATAGCTGTATAGAGGTTTGTAACTGTGTAGAGGCAAGGAAAGTGAAACCATATAAAAGAAGATGTAGAAGAGAATGTATGTTAAAAAAAAAAAAGGAAGACATGTGAAAATAAGTGTAACTGTATAGAGATGCATGGCTGTATGTCTGTAAAGTAAGATATGTAGTTAGTTTTACGTATAGAAGTGGCAATGCAGAGATATGTAGCTGAATGGAGACAGAAAGAATCAGAGACCATTTTTAAGAAATAAAAGAGGAAGTTACCATCAGAAGGCATATATGATTCTCTATTCTACCAGTCAGTTAGAGATTTATTCACATTCCAGATAAAAATGTTTCTTATCCCAGGGCTGGAGAGATGGCTCAGAGGTTAAGAGCACTGACTGTTCTTCCAAAGGTCCTGAGTTCAATTCCCAGCAAAACCACATGGTGGCTCACAACCATCTATGATGACATCTGGTGCCCTCTTCTGTAAACTGTACACATAATAAATAAATAAATATTTAAAAAAATGTTTCTTATTCCTTCACTACTCTGAGGCACTCCTTTTATTACTGTGAAGCAGGTTATGGGAGCTGGCCTCTCTTGGTCTGGGTTATGTGTATTTATGTGGGGGTGAAAGCAAGCGTTATCGGTGATGAAGTTAGAAAGGGAGTGTGATGGAGCTTAGATGTCAACTTAACTGAAATCGACTAGAATCAGAAATCAACTAAAGTCCCTGTACAGCCCTGTGAGGGACTTTCTTGACCAGGTTATTTGAATCATGAAGACTCTCCTGAACGGAGGCAACTCAGATCAGAGGCCGTGGCAGAAGGCCTTTTTCCTACTTGTCTTCACTTTTGCTGGAAAGTTCATGCATCCCATAGTCACTGATATTAAAGCCAACTTCTTTGGGCTTCCAATATAGACTGAAGACTGGCAGCTCTCCAAGAATATTCTAGACCTTCAATGCCAGATTGGGAATACTGAGACATTCAGCCTCATACTACAGGATTTCAGGTTCTCTACTGTGAGGCAGCCATTGTTAAACTAGCCAGACCATATTGTATAAGCCAATGTAATAAATCCCCTTTTGATACATGCATTCATCCCATTGGTTCTGATCCTCTGGGACAGTGACTCCCAACCTTCTTAACGCTTTGACCCTTTAATACAATTCCTCATGTTGTGGTGACCCCTCAACCATAAAACTATTTTTGTTGCTACTTCATAACTGTAATTTAGCTACTGTTATGAATCACAATGTAAACATCTGATATACAGGATAGCTGATATGTGACCCCTGTGACACACACACACACACACACCCCGGGGTAGAGACCCATGGGTTGAAAACCACAGAAGAACACAAAGAGGTGTTAAGGAGAGGGGTAGAAAGGGAAGGTTACAGTGTACATGAGACATGAAAGCAGACTACTGGAGATGGTAGGCTCTAAGGGGTGGGATGGGAGAAGACAGGAGGGAGAGAACCAGGCCAAGGTATGAAAATGCCATGGATGCAATCTGCTGCTCAGTATGATAACTCAATATGCAATTTTAAGTCGGGCAAAGAGATGCACACCTGGTCAGGAGACTGAGGCCACAAGATGCAGGAGTCCAGGTGTATTTAAATATGTACCCCATATTAAAAAAAATACTCAGACTGGAGAGGTGGTTCATCAGTCACAAACTGCTCTTGTGCTGGGTTCACATCGGACAGCTCACAACCGCCTGCACCTCCCGCCCACCTCTGGCCTTTTCAGGCACTCACATGAGCATACCCACACACAGATACGTGCATAATTAAAACAGCAAAATCTTTTTAAAAGAACACTTTTGTTTCCTTTTTAAAAAGTAATACTTTATTTTTCGTTTTTGTTGTTGGTTTTTGAGATAGGGTTTCTCTGTGTAGCCTTGATTGTGCTTGAAGTCCTTCTGTAGACCAGACCTACAGACTCAACATTCCACCAGCTGCTGCCTCCAAGTGTTGCCATTAAATGTGTGCATACCATGCCCAACTAACACTTTACTTTTTTAAAAAAACTTTTTTTAAAATTTACTTATTATGTATACAGTATTCTGCCTGCATATATGCCTGCAGGCCAGAAGAGGGTACCAGATCTCATTGTAGATGGTTGTGAGCCACCATGTGGTTGTTGGGAATTGAATTTAGGAACTCTGGAAGAACAGCCAGTGCTCTTAAGCTCCAAGGCATTTCTCTGGCCCAACACCTTCCTTTTGTAACTCGGTAATCTTCTTCCCCAATTTCTAAAACCCTAGTCTGATGTGGTAATGTCTTTCTATATGCTGTGAATATCATTCTTTAAATAAAGGAACTGTTTTGGCCCAAGACAGGCATCGTAGAGTAGGCAGAGAAATCGGAGCACAGGTAGGAAAAGGAGAGCAGAATCAGAGAGAGAGAATATCAGCCTCTCATGATGCAAGATGTAACAAAATAGGGGGGCTGGAGAGATGGCTCAGAGGTTAAGAGCACTGACGGTTCTTCTAGAAGTCCTGAGTTCAATTCCCAGCAACCACATGGTGGCTCACAGCCATCTGTAATGAGATCTGGTGCACTCTTCTGGAATTCGGACAAAACACAGAATACATAATAAATAAAATCTTAAAAAAAAAATAGGTAAGCCACGGACCACGTGGAAGGACAGATTAATGAAAATGGGTTGGAATTAAGATGAAAGAGCTGGGGCTGGAGAGATGTCTCAGCAGGTAAGAGCACTGACTGTTCTTCCAGAGGACCAGGGTTCAATTCCCAGCACCCACATGGCAGCTTACAACTGTCTGTAGTTCCAGTTCCAGGCAAACACCAAGGCAAGTAAATAAATAAAAAAGTTTAAAAAAAAAGATGAAAGAGCTAGCTAGCAATATGCCAGAAACAAATGCCAAGCAGCATGAAATTAATATAAGTGTCTTAGTCATTTTGGGGGGTCTAAGCAGCAGCGGGCAGATCTGGATCATGGGGCTAGGTGATCTGTGGGTCCGAACTGGGGCTAGTCTGGGCCAGAAACCTCATGTTACACTAGTCTACCCATGGGGGAAAAAGTGAGATAAATCACATAGAGGAGTGTCCTGAAAAATACAGTACCAGTATACTCCAGCACCATTAAAAACAAGGGAAGTCTGAAACTGTGTCGTCCAAGAGAAGCCTAAGGTGACAGCTAAATGTAACACATATTGATCCTAGAACAATGAGAGGAAATGAAAGAATATCAGATAAATTTATAAGGATTGGAGAGATGGCTCAGTAGTTAAGAGCACTGGCTGCTCTTCCAGAGGTCCTGAGTTCAGTTCTCAGCACCTACATGGTGGCTCACAACCATCTCTAGTGGGCTGTGATGCCCTTTTCTGGCATAAAGGTGCACATGCAGCTAGAGCACTCATTTATAAAATAAATAAGGGGAAAGAGGGAGGAGAGGAAAGAGGGGAAATTATTAGGCTGCAGATGGAATGAGATGGAAATAAATGAAAAAGTTAGTTAATAAATGTTTTTAATCTTTAAAAAAGATACTTCTATTTAAAAAAAAAAAGCAAGGTGTACAAAGTGAGTACTGGGGCTGCCAAGAACTAATAATATACCAATGTTATACAATACTTCATTAAATATTAACAAGATATCATATGTAATATGAAATACCTTAAAGAATAGAGAAAATGGGGACAGGGTATAGATATACTATCCACCCAATTTTTCTACAAATTGAAATTTATTCTAAAAATAAAGTATACATTTAAAAAAAATTACATCAGCTGACATCTGCCTGGACTATATTAACCGAGTGATCAGAAGCAAGTTCATCCATAATGGCAAAGAGCAAGCGGTTGTCGCTGACCCACGATTTGCAGTGCTTTGATATTGCTAAGCTAGGTCTCTTTCTGCAGTGGGTACTGGTTCATGCACACAAATACCCATAACCTGTGAAAATGCTGAGAATAAGTGATTGCTGGGTACAAAGCCATGGATGGGATGCCCATATCCCAGGTGTAGGGAACTTTGCAAAACACAGAGTCAGAAGGATGTTAGCTGTGTTAACCCAGATCTTGAGGTGAAGAGACCTTTAATCTAGGCCCATTCACAGCTAGGCATTGTTGGACTCAGCCTGTACGTCACTCCAAGAAGTTCCCATATATATATATATATATATATATATATATATATATATATATGAGAGAGAGAGAAAACCAGAGATTCATTTTATAAGTTCTGGGACCCTAGAGAACCCTGACTAATACATATAGCTTGCACAGTTAACTATTTAAAGGTAAAGGCTCTTGATATTTACAACTCCTGTATAGTTCTGAAATATCAAAAATATCATTCCTATTATTATTAATGTGTGAGGGGATATACAAGTGCATGCCCACCACAGCACCCTTGTATGAGCTAGTTTTCTCTGCCACCTTGTGGGATTTATGGCTTGAACTCAGGTGGTCAGGCCTGTGTGTAGATACCTCTGCCTGCTTCCCAAACCTGTGACAAAATATTAGCATGAATCTGGGGGGCAAGGGCTGAAGTTCTCTACAGTATTCTCACTTTTCTTTAACTTTCAGACTATTTTGAATAGCTTTAAAAAAAAAACTCTGATAGTGACAATTTTTAAAAAGAAATGCATAGAGCAATCAATCCACCACAGGAAAATTCTGATGGCAGCTCACTCTGAAAGCTCCAGGGTTAGGGTTTACTATGGCATTCACTCTAGTTTTGTGGCTGAAAACTTTAAGCTTCTTTCCACCCCTGAACAAAGTTAAAACACTCAGTCATTCACATAGAATCGACACTGGTCCAAATCCTTCAGCCTTTCAGACATTTTCCAAATTCCACATGCTCAGACCATTTCCTCCAGGCTCCTAGCACTTTGTCAGCACTTCATGTAATAACTGCTGAATAAAAAAAGCTGTTGAGGGGCTGGAGAGATGGCTCAGAGGTTAAGAGTACTGACTGTTCTTCCAGAAGACCTGAGTTCAATTCCCAGCAAAACCATATGGTGGCTCACAACCATCTATGATGAGGTCTGGTGCCCTCTTCTGTAAAACTGTATGCATAATAAATAAATAAAATCTTAAAAAAAAAAAAAAAGCTGTTGATATATTGCTAACCTTTTACAATGTGCGCTCCCAAAGACAAGGGTCTCATTTTCTTACTGTTTCCTTATGTTCAATTATTGTTCTATGTGATAGCTTCCATTAAATGTTCATATAGCAGGTAAGATATGTCAAGCTAGGATTTAATAAACTATCTGAAGAGGGGAATATTTCATAAGTTCCTCTAATTTATCTCTTAGGGAAAAATAGGCTTCAAAATATAGTATTTGTCACCTAATTGAGTTGTTGACCAAAAGAGTCTCATGTTGCTAAGACTATAGGTATCTCTCTACAAACTGACAGCAAGGCCCCAGGGCTGAAGACAACATTTACAAAACTCTCTGAACACGGGGCCGTGGAGCTGGTACCTACATTGAGCCTTCATCCCTGTGTTCCAGCATCTTTGTTATAGCAAAGTACTCTGCACACTATCAAAAGAAAAACAAACATCAAGCCAGCCCCAAACCCTCCACCTACAAAAGTACACTACCTGCGAGATATGCTAAGGCACAGTGGCACAAAGCTTGGGGGGTAGGTAGCCAACCAATAACTAATCTGATTTAAGGTCCACTCCATGAGAAAGAACCTGTGAAGGCATAGGTTATCATTACAAAACTTTATTTCAGGGCCAGAGAGATGGCTCAGCGATTAAAAACCTTAATTCTGTGAAAAATCTTAGGAATGTGCCTGACAGCCAAAAGATGCAAAGACAGTAGATTCAGGGCTTGGGTTCTCGGAAATTGTAGCCAATGGTTGCTGAATCCCAGACCCCTTTGCCCAATTCTGGAATGCCAAGAAGTGTAGCACTCTGTTTACCTATGCCTTTCTGTAAAAACCTCCTCACCTCTGGGCTCATGGCAGAAACCCTCAGCTACGCCAGAACGAAAGGTTTCTACCCAGGTTTGTTTGAACCTGTCCAAAATAATTGACTGATCCTCGTGTGTCTACAACGGAATCCAGTTCCCTGATGGTCTCTCAACATGGGTACAACAAAACCCATACCCAACACTGCTTGGGTGACCAAGAACCTGAGACTAAATAGCTCAGGGACCTAGGGCAAACAAACAAACAAAAACCTAGGAAACAAAACAAAATAAACAAATACTGCTCTAAAAAATACAATAATAAAATGACTCCTAATGACATTCTGCTATATTCATAGATCAGTGTCTCATTCAACCATCATCAGAGAAGCTTTCTCCTGCAGCAAATGGGAACAAATACAGAGACCCATAGCCAGACATTAGGCAGAAAGTGAGAGTCCTTGGAACATTCAGCCCTAAATAGGATGTCACCATAAAAGCCCTGCCCTAAGAGCTCAGGGAGCCTGCAGAAGAGGATGCAGAAGGAATATAAGAGCCAGAGGGGAAAGAGAGCACCAATAAAACAAGACCCTCTAAATCCATAGGAGCAGAGCTCCTATGAACTCCCAGAGACTGAGGCAGCATGCACAGGGCCTGCCTGGGTCTGCACCACGACATCTGCACTTACATTATGGCTTCCAGTTTAGTGCTTTTGGAGGGATTCCTGAGTGTGCAAAAGAGTGAGTCTCTGATTCTTGTGCCTTCTCTTGGGCTTGTTTCCTTCTGCTGGATTACCTTGTTTGGCTGTGATGTGATAGTTTTTGTTTTATCTTATTATATTTTAGTTTGTTATTTTTTTTAATGAATGAATATAAACCTAGCCACTAGGGTAAAAGTTAACAATGGAACTGTCATTTATACCTTCTGGAAGAAGGAAAGTCAGTTTTCTCCAAAGAAAGGCACTGGGTATATCAACCACTCCAGGGCAGAGTAGTTGACTGACCACCAACACCAACACCAACAAAAATGAACTCCACGAATTTTGGTGTGCACTTTTAATTGGTTACAATTTGGTGTTTGTTTTTTCTTTTGGGTGATGTATTTTGTTTTCTAAGTTTTGAGTGTTTTGCTGCTGTATTGTGATTTGGGAGATTTAGGGGAAAGAACTTAAAGATGGAGGGTTAGGGAGGAGGAGAGGACCTGAAAAAACCTGAGGAGGGGAAGCATATGATCAAAATATATTTAAATTAAAAAACTGTTTTTAATAATAACAATAATGATGCATCTGTGGGCCGGCTGTATGCTCACTTGGTAGAGGACATGCCTGCCTAGCATACATGAAGCCCTGGGTAGCTCATGTCTGTAATCCCAGCACTCAGGAGGCAGAAGCAGGAAGATGAAGAAGCCCAAGGTCATCCTCAACTTACATTTATGGGCTGGAAGGATAGCTCAGAGGTTAACACTGTGCTTACTGAGAACCTGAGTTTGTTTCCCACCATCCACATGCCTGCAGCTCCAGTTCTGGGGGTTCGGATCTACTAACCTCTCCCGATTGCAGCGTGAATGAGATGCATATAAAGTCTTCCAAGAAAACACAAATACTGTAAGTAACATAAATCTTTAAAAAAATAATACTACACAACTGGGTGGTGGTGGTGGCACATACCTTTAATTCTAGGACTCAGGAGGCCGAGGCAGGTGATCTCTGAGTTTGGGGCCAGCCTGGTCTACAGAGTGAGTTCCAGGATAGCCAGGCTACACAGAGAAACCCTGTCTTGAAAAACAGACAAAACAAAAAATAATAATAATACTATATTTGCCCACCCAGAGAGGTCTTAGAGAGACACAAAGCCTGGGTCCTGATATGGACATAGACACCTTCAGTCTGAACAATGAAAATTTTAGAAGATAAGTATTTCTGAAGATAGCATCTATCTAGATTAAATGGCCAATATTCAAGATTCAACAACTAGTATATTTCCATATTTGAAAAATGGGAGGTTGGTAAACACTTGGTAAAGTGTTTACTGCATAAGCATAAAGAAGGGCCTGAGTTCAATCTTCAGCCCCTACATAGAAACCAGTGTGTAATGGCATGTGCTTGTAATACCAGCACTGGAGAGAGGCTGAGACAGGAGGATCTCTGAGGCTTGCTGGCTCACCAGCTTAGCCGAGTTAGTGAGCACCAGTCCCAGAGAGAAACTCTTTATGGAAAAAGAAGGAAATATATCTAGGACCGAGGAGATGGCTCGGTGGATAAAGTGCCTGCTCCGCATGCATGAGGACCTGAGGTCGGGTCCACAGCACACCCTGCATATAAGTTAGGTATGATGGTGCAAGTCTGTAATCCCAACATACCCAAGATGGAGATAGGCAGGTCCAGGAGCTTGCTGACCAGATGGTCTAGCAGAAATGGAAAGCTCTAGGCTCAGAGAGAGAGAGAGAGAGAGAGAGAGAGAGAGAGAGAGAGACTCTGTCTCAAAAAAGATGAAACAATTGAGGGAGAAAGCCCAAGGTCAACCTCTGTTTAGCCTCTTTACACACTCATCTGGGTGAGTGTAGCCACACACATGCAAAAACATCCATACAACACACATAAAAGAAAATATGGACAAGTGGGGTAGGTGCCTGTGGTCCCAGTTTTTGGGAGGTAGAACCAGGAAGACATGAAGTTCAAGTCCAGCTATGGCTATATATTCAGTTTGAGGAAATATGAGACCCTGTCTCCCAAAGAGAGTGTGAGTATGTGATATAAATGACATTCTAATATATATCAGCAAGTCTAATTGTAGGAAATTCTGCTGGTCAACTAAAAATTCTCTTTAATAAAATGGTGTAAAATGCATCAGAAACTATTTTGTACTGAGTATATGTGTCGATGTTAATGCACCACTGTATCTGGTGTTTCCATGGCTCTGGCAATCAAACTTAGAATCTTATCTTGTACAGCAAGTACTTTTTACGCCAAGCCATCTCTCTAGTCCTTATATTCAGTCTTATAAGACAGTTCATTCAATGTTCTGTTCACATCAACAAACTGTGAGTAAAGAATACTGACATAAGATAAAGTAGTTAATATTAAACTATTACTATTTTGTCATTTGATAAATACCATAGTCTTATTAAAAGCAAACAGTCCTAATGCTAATACACACAGCCAAGTACTTAAGAGTAAATGTTTTTTTTTTTTTAAAACTATTTATTTATTTGCCTTGGTGTTTGCCTGGAACTGGAACTACAGACAGTTGTTAGCTGCCATGTGGGTGCTGGGAATCGAACCCGGGTCCTCTGGAAGAGCAGAGGGTGCTCTTAACCGCTGAGCCATCTCTCCAGCCCCGAGTAAATGTTTTTAAATGCCTAAACAACAAAGGAACATGGTATCTCTTCAAGTGGTGATGATGCTCATTAACCTACTATTGTGTGTATATGATGTTAGCTGCCATGTGGATGCTGGGAATCGAACTCAGGTCCTCCAGAAGAACAGTCAGTGCTCTTAACTGCTGAGCCATCTCTCCAGCCTGTGTGTACATAATATGTGTGCGCGCGCGCACGCTCCTTATATTTTTGAGCGGGCTGTTACTGAACCTGGAGCTGTTTTGGCTAGACTGGCAGGCCAGCAATGCTAGAGGATTTGCCTGTCTCTATGCTCACATCGAAGCAGCACACCATGATGCCTGGCTTCTACATGGGTCCTGGAATCAGGTCATGTTTGTGAAGCAAACACTTTACACACTGAACCACTTTCCCAGCCCTCAGCAAATCCCTTTAGGAACATTGCTTCTCTGTGCTAAACCCTCCCCTGGGTCTCAACTGCATTTAAAGAACCCTCAGCTCCAGAAGGACGAACAAAGCCTGCACCTGGCCCCACTGCTGCCTTCCTGCCCTCATTACCCTTTTCCTTCCCTCTCTCTGAGACAGGGCCTCACTACATATAGTCTAAGCTGGCTCCAAATTCACAGTCCTGCTTCTGCCTACCTAGTGATGGAATTATAGGCAGGAGTCACCATGCCTGTGGCTGCCTCTCCATCTTGCTTTATTTGTAAACTGGCCTCCTAACAGCTCCACAAGCCTGTCAGGTATGGTTCAGTGTCAGGGCCTTTGAAATGTCCTTGTACTGCCTAGATCTTGCCCTTCGTGCGTCCACTTTCCTCAAGTGTGAGCTCACTCCCAAGTAAGGGCCCACCTGACCATTCATAAACAGAAACATTTGTTTATTTTATATCCTGGTCATAGTTTCCCCTCTCTTCTTCCAGCCCTTCCCCCCCCATCCACTCCTTTGTTTTGGGGTAAAGCTGAACAATCAGAGAGGAACAAAGAACACTCCCAGCAATTGCAGAGGCGAAGCCTGAACCAGTATCTCCTGTGACTAGATTAATACCTAGGTCAGTTGTCACCGGAGAGACATCATCCAGCAACTGACTGAAACAGATGCAGACCCACAGCCAAACATTAGGCAGAGCTCAGGGAATCCTGAAGAAGGGGAAGAGAAAGGATTGTAGGAGCCAGAAGGCTTAAGAGCACCACAAGAGAACTCACTGAATCAACTAACCTGGGCTCACGGGCACTCGCAGACTAAACCAACAACCAGGGAAGCTGTATGGGACTTACCTAGGCCCTCGGCATGTATGTTACAATTGTGTAGCTTGGTCCTCTTGTGGGACTCCATAACAGCAGGAACATGGTTTGTCTCTGACTCTTAATGGCTTTTGGGATCCTATACCTCGTACTGGGTCACCTTGCCTAGCCTTAACACACGAGGTGGTGCTTATTCTTACTACAACTTGATATGTCTTGGAAAATCTACCCTTTCCTAAACAGAAATGTGGTGATATATACTGTGTAGGTTCTAAATAAGGTTTGTCTGAAGATTGGAGGACAGAGCCAGCCTCAGAGTTAGCCACAGAGGTCAGGGAGTGGTGACACACACCTTCAGTCCTAGGGAGGCAGAGATCACGATCTCTGTGAGTTCAGGCAGTGGTGGCACACACCTTTAATCTCAGCTCTTGGGATCCCCTGCCTCTGCTCCTAGTACTCGGGAAACACAGAGGCCTTTAATCTCAGCACTAGGAAGTTTGAAGCAGGAAGTGATAAAAAGGAATATAAAGCCAGAAGAAGCAACGTTTACCCTTCCTTCCATTTCATCTTGTGGTTTGCTTCCCTTATTCAGTCTATTTGTGGAGACAAGGTCTACCCCTTTCGGCCCGAGAGGTTGGCCATATAAGAAGTGGCTGTTGTCTGTTCCTCCCTCTGATTGTTCAGCTTTTCCCCAAAACAAAGGAGTGAATTGAGGGGGGGCTGGAAGAAGAGAGGGGAAACTGTGACCAGGATGTAAAATAAACAAATGTTTCTGTTTAGGAATGGTCAGGTGGGCCCTTACTTGGAAGGTGCATCTGAGCTCACACTTGAGGAAAGTGGACGCACTAAGGGAAAGATCTAGGCAGTAAGTGTAGATTTTCTGGAAGGTTCCCTTGCACCTGTTTTTTTCCTAACCCTGAAATGCACCCCCTCTTCCAGCAGTCTCTTTCAGTTCTCTCCCCCTCGCAGCCTGATCACTCACCTTCAACATGTGCAGCCACTTTGGAAGTCAATGTGGCCGTTTCTCAGAAAACTGGAAATTAACTTCCCACAACACCCAGCTATCCCGTTCTTGGGCAAAGGATGCTCAATCATACCACAAGGACATTTGCTCAACTATGTTTATAGCAGCTTTATTTGTAACAGCCAGAACCTGGAAACAACCTAGATGTCCCTCAACTGAGGAATGGTTAAAGAAAATGTGGCATATCTACTCAGTGGAGTACTACTCAGTTGTTAAAAAGGGCACCAGGAAATTTAAAAGCAAATGGATGGAACTGGAAAAAAATCTTCCTGAGTGAGGTAACCCAGACCCAGAAAGACATAGTATGTACTCACTCATAAATGGATATTAGCTATAAAATAAAGAATAACCATGCTACAATCTACAGCCCCAGAGAGGCTAGGTAACAAGGATGGATCATGAGGTAGGGGAGAACCAGATCTCTGTGGGAAGGGAAAACAGAAGAGATTTCGTGAGGAGACTGAGGGCAGGTGGGGATAGGAACATAAGTGGTCAGCTTAGTACTTCTTAAACCGTTTCTGTACTTTTTGTTTGTTTTAAATTCCAGAGCATTTTAAAAACCATCTTTCCACATAGTTTATCTAATTAACCTAGTTTGCGAGAGCGGTTGTTGTTCAGGATGGTCTTAGATGCCTGAAAAGAAGGTTCTCCCGCTTCAGCCTCTTTCTGATTTCCATCCACCCAGCTTCAGTTCACATATGCCAGGAAGTTCCCTGTTGTTCTGACTAGAATAAAAATTCTGTGACAGGTAGTGTCTGGTACACAGAAAGGTGTGTGTGTGTGTGTGTGTGTGTGTGTGTGTGTGTGTGTGTGTGTGTGTGTGTGTGTGTGTGTTGAATTAAAATAATATGGAGAGCAGGAAATTGAGGAGGGTCTTAGAGAACTCTTATTTTGCTTAAGTGTGACTGAATACAGTGGATAATGAGAAAACTTATAAAATATGGACAATCACACTCACCTTTCACTTCTTACAAACTTTAATCAAGGAAGAACAGAAACCTACCTTTCTTCCCCTCCATTTCTGCTGGGGACTGACCCCAGAACCTCATCTATAGGGAGAAGCACTCACCACTGAGCCACATCAAGAGCAGTCTCCCCATTACTGGATGGAGAAATCAGGACCCTGGAGGCTTGTCTCAGGTAAGCTTCCTAATACATGTGCAGTTAGATTCTAATGTGTTTGCCAAACACCCTTTCTGGTAAATTGGAATTTATCAGATTTACATTCAATTTTAACTGAAGGGACTATCAAACACTCTTTCTGGCAAATCCCAGGCTCCATAAATAGCTGTTCTTCTAAAGCAGCTAGGATCCCAAATACATCACTGCACTGAACATTAAATAGCTATTATCATCTCAAAGGACCCTGATTTACCTCCTTGGTCCACTCTGTATCAGCCCCCTTGACCTTGCCTTGAAAGGTATCAACAGGGTCCAGGGCGTCTAGTGTCAGAGGGACTGAGCCTCCCGAACCCTAACCTTGGAAGCTTAAGTAGGGTGAGACACATTTTTTAGTAAATGTTTACAAATAGAATACACAACACTACAACACACACACACACACACACACACACACACACACACACACACACACACACACACACACACACGGAAGGAGGATAGGCTAAGGGCTGAGGAACCCCCAACATGAGAGATGACATTTATTCCCACAGGCTAGAGCTGAGATAGACAGCAGTATGTGTAAGGTAAAAGTAGCTAGGCTGACCACAGGAGATTCAGAAAAGAAGAGATCTAGCCAGGCAGACATGTTTTCCTAAGGCCTGGGTGGGTAGCATGGCCCTGGGGTTAAAGGCATTTTACTAAAGAAAGACCCCTGCAGGCAGACAGGAAGGAATTTTCTCTGGCACCAACAGTGATGAAGTTTACTGAATCAAATCATCAAGAACCTAGGGAAAGGAAGGAGCTTTAGTATGAAAATCTTTTCTAGTTTCTTGCTCACAGGGGACTTGGCAGCTTATGACTCTTGTTCAGTCTCTTCAGCGCTTGGCTGAGTTAGGAGCTTGGGTAGGAGAATCAGGAAGTCTTGGCAACAGAAGGATCGTGAATGCTGGAAGAGCCACAGGAGTCTGGGGTCACGTGCTGTGGGCTGGCCTCAGGAGGTGGATGAGTTTTCTGCAGTGTCTGGCAGAGGCAGGCCTGCTGCTACTATTTGGCAGTAACTGATTCCCCAAAGAGAGCAAGGCTAACTTCTCACTGGCACCCAGGGACACCAGCACCTGTGGGTTAGGAAGCAAATGGCAGAATGTGATGTAAGGGAGAGAGAGATGGTGGTGCTGACGCACGCAAGTGATTCTCTTTTAACCAAGAAAAATGGGCCTTTGGGGGACTCGGGATAGACTGATGAAGACAAGAAATCTCAAGAGCTATGAATCAATAAGACCCAGGTATTTATTTCCACTCTCTTTGGTACTGGCCATAAAATCAATGTACCAGGTAACCTGGTCACTTGTCCCCAGTTAGAGGTTAAGGAAAGCAGTGGTAACTGACAGGAAGCCTGAATGCCTGCTTCCCAGTGGGTCCCTCATTTCTAACCAAGCATCTCTTCCCCACATGGATTACTCCTCCTCACATGGATTACTCCTCCTCACATGGATTACTCCCCACATGGATTACTCCCCACATGGATTACTCCCACATGGATTACTCCTTCTCACATGGATTACTCCCACATGGATTACTCCTCACATGGATTACTCCCCACATGGATTACTCCTCACATGGATTACTCCTCCTCACATGGATTACTCCCACATGGATTACTCCTCACATGGATTACTCCTCCTCACATGGATTACTCCTCCCCACATGGATTACTCCCCACATGGATTACTCCTCCTCACATGGATTACTCCTCCCCACATGGATTACTCCTCCTCACATGGATTACTCCCACATGGATTACTCCTCACATGGATTACTCCTCACATGGATTACTCCTCCTCACATGGATTACTCCTCACATGAATTACTCCCCACATGGATTACTCCCACATGGATTACTCCTCCTCACATGGATTACTCCCACATGGATTACTCCTCACACGGATTACTCCTCACATGGATCACTCCTCACATGGATTACTCCTCACATGGATTACTCCTCACATGGATTACTCCTCCTCACATGGATTACTCCTCACATGGATTACTCCTCACATGGATTACTCCTCCTCACATGGATTACTCCTCACATGGATTACTCCTCACATGGATTACTCCTCACATGGATTACTCCTCACAT
>PVIH01003423.1:0-161011 GCA_004025045.1 Sigmodon hispidus
TTGTAATAGCAAGAACCTGGAAACAACCTAGATGTCCCTCAACTGAAGAATGGATTAACAAACTGTGGTACATCTACACAATGGAATACTACTCAGCAGTAAGAAAAAAGGATATCCTAAAATTCACAGGCAAATGGATGGATTTGGAGAATATCCTCCTGAGCGAAGTATCACAAACTCAGAGAGATAAGCAGGGGATATACTCACTCACTAGTGGTCTCTAAACAAACAAACAAGAAAAAAAGCCAAACATGCCCAAGCGGCAAACCACAACCACTGAACAGCTTGGGATCAGAAACACCCTGGACTGAACCTTCAAACCCCAGTCCAACTATAGGAACACCTGACTCACTCTTCAGGGAGGGGGGACAAAACTGGATTTGGCCAGGAGTGAAGACTGATCCAAGCATTATTGGGTCAGTGGGACCATAGGACTGTCTGCTCCCTGCCAAGGAAGGGGATGGGGAGTTGCAGAGAAGAAAAATGACCAGATGTGGTGGGAGGGGGAAGAGACCTTGAATAAGGATATACAGGGATGGAAAAAAAAAAAAATTCAGAGGGAAAGCTGAACACAAAGAAAATATATGTGTAGCAATCTTATTTGCATTTCCACCCTTGATAAGCCATGCTTATGATTCTTATCCTGTGTATAGTTATTGTTAACTCTTCCGCATTTTAAATTCTTTTTACTGTTTTTTTGATAAATACAAAATAAAGAAGGAAAAAAAAAAGACAGAGCCACGTAGCCATACACAGATTAATAACAATAGGTTTGAGTTAAGTTATAAAAGCTCATTGGTAATGAGCCTGAGCCATAAGAAAAAGTTTATAATTAATATAAACCTTCGTGTAATTATTTTATAAGCTGCTTCGGAACAATGGGTGGGAAGATTCAGAAAACTTCAGTCTACAGAAGAATAACTGAGAATAGACACAGAATAAAAGGAATAAGAATATACATTCTGGTGTCAGAATTGAATTCAAATCCTTCTTTTTATTTACTACTATGAGCTGGAGTTCCCAGAAAAAGAAACAAACAAAAACAAATAGCCAACAACAACAATGAAGACACCTCAACTCTTAAATACTCTACAAGGCTGATGGACTCATTAGAACTCCTGTGACTGTGGAGAGCTGGAAATGTTGCTAGTTTGAAGTCAAATTATTTTGTGCTACCTTTAATCCCTAAATAGCTATTTACTGCCCATCTCTGTATTTGAACTAGCACACTTGGGACTATCAGGCAAGATCTTTTTTAGAACATATAAACTTTTAATTTTTACAAATTCAAAGGCTAGACAAACCACAGGATTGAGTTTTGCCCATGAAACCTAAGCAGAAGTACATGCTTTTGGAGAGACACCTTAAAATAGAGGGGTGTGTCTTTCACTTCTATGACTGTTAGAAGTGCTAGCTAAGATTTCAGAGGCCATCTCAATTTGTAACAAAGATAGCAGAGACAGAGCTGGCAAGAGCTCCTCCAGTCTCAGACTGCCTACATCCAGACTTCACTTTCATGAGAGAGAAATAGGCATTCACCCTGTATGAACTGCTGCCAGTTTAGAATTTCAAGTTACTCCATTACTTCATGTATAGCTGAACTTGGTGGTCCCAACATAAATACTAATACACTACCAAACATCCTTTTTATCACTTCTTTAGTAATGCCTTGCTGTTAGATAAAATTATTATACTTCATATCATACATTTGTCAAGGATTTCATATGTGTCTATTATACAGTAGGTCCTGTACTAGGTACTGGGAACACAGTAAAGACTAACCTATACTACTAGACTTACAAGAGTTTATAGCACAGAAGGAACAGAACTAATACTGACAGAATAACCAGTATTTTGGGTTACAATAAATGCATACCAATTGTTGCTATGGCAGCACAGAGAAGGTTTATCTAACACAATGCCTACCTATTCAATCCTTCCCATCTTTCAAAGCATGCCTTAAATACCACTTTCTCCAATAAACCATTCCTGGTGTCATGCCTCTGGCTAAAACCACTTTCTTTCTCTAAACTCATACAGCATGTCATATTGTTTGTAATTCTCCTCTATACGTGATCCTATCCAAAAGGCCAAGAAACAACTGTTCACACTTCTCTAAATACCCAAACCCACAAAAAAGCAAAACATATTCTATTCCCCACCCTTCTCCCTGCCTCCTTCTCCTCCCCTTCCCCTCTCTCTCAGGACCTGCCTTCCCTTAACCAGGCTTTTGTATTTCTCATCTTTAGTCCACACACCAGAACTGAAAGCTTTGTTTTTTTGACTATACTATGCCTTCTCTTCAGAGAGGTCCCAGAGTACCTACCTATGCTCATTGATACCACCCAACAGTTCAGCTCCAGATTAGATATTAAAGTAGCCAACAGATGGACTGAATCTGCTTGTTGATCAATGTTCAAGAAAGTGCAAAGGAACTTTTATATATTTGGCAGTATAGGAAACTGTCTGTTCCTCATATAATTACTGTAGTACCCTTGCTTAAGGCAAGAGTTTCAAACTTACTGCTAAATAAACTCATCCACTCAAAAAAAAAAAAAAAAAAAAAAAAAAAAAAAAAAAAAAAAAAAAAAAAAAAAAAAAAAAAGTAGTCAACAGGAAGAAGTGCACAAAAGGAAGCTGCCATCTCAAACTGAACAAGGAAGTAATTCTCAAGTTGGGATTGAAGTGGAACCACCCAAGGGTTCCTCTTTACCTTCAGCTTTCTCATCTTCTGACAAATTCTTGCAGATCTACTGTGTACTCAGTGCTTCATACTATTATTTTATTTTATTATTTTAGAAAAGAAAAACCATGACACAGAAGATATCTGAAATGTGTAAAAACAATACACACACACATGTATATGCGTATGCATACACATAAGTTAGTGAGAAAAAAGATAGTCTGAGTGTGTTTCTTTGATATGATGGTACATCACAAAAGAGGAAATACAAGAGATACTCAGAAACCAAAGGAATGTAACTAAAACCATCATGATGTGACACTAATCATTACATAATCACCACACTGGAAAGAATATTAAAAGCTATTAATACCAAGTAGTGATGAAGACTAAGGGCAACGGTAGATTTCTTCATAATCATGCAAACTAGAACAATCACATGGAAAACAGATAATAATAACAGGTACTATTTCCACTTAAATATAGGAAAATGGGTATTAGGAGGCATGACAGAGAATGCTTACATCAGCACTATTTTTTGAGGCGATGTGTCATTTTGCTTTTGAGACTGGATTTTCCAAACTCACTATAGACTTGAGATTGACAATGAGCTATAACTTACCCTCCTGTATCCACCTCTGGAATGCTAGAATTACAGACAAGTGCCACTGAGCTACACCTGCATTATTTGTAACGTCAAATGTTCATGTATATAGTAACTTGTGGAACATCCATAAAATGGAATTCACTACACCAGTAAAAACAGATTGCAGCCAGTGGATGAATCTCACAAATACGCCTTTAAAAATGGGAATCAAACTCAAAATACTACATGACAATAATGTAAAACCATAATTAATATCAAGTTCAAGTTTAGGAATGGTACACCAATGCTGTAACACATAAAGACAACCAAGAAAAGTATTAGCCCAAAAATCAGAAAAATAGTTACCAAAAGAAGACACAGTTAAGAGATATGAAGAGTGTCAATATTAATGATAGTGTTCTATTTCTGATCTGGGTAGAGGTCTCATGAGTACTTGCTTTGGAGTTATTTGTTAGACTGCATATTTGATACACTTCTGAATGTATATTTTACAATAAAAATAAGAATACAGGAAATATCAATACCGAGTATTTTCATTATCAAAATGTTAAGTTGTTCTGAGATCTGTGGTTTGTAAGACTGCTTAGGGAACAAACATCCTAATATGCCATTTACCAACTATCACTACTTAATGAACACAAGCACACAGATATTGCTCTCTTAATGATTATAGGCATCCACTCACATACATAAAAGGTACTCTAAATGCAATCAACACTTACTAAATGTCTATTGCTGACCAAAAAAAGGTCCCATACATCGAAGTCTAGACAGTGGACATAAAAACTTCCATCCTACTCCAATCTAGCCTTCCAAATAAGTCTGAAAAACGAAGAAGCTTGGGAAACTCAAGTCACACACCAAGTCATGGTCTATAGTACTAGTTTCCCAGTGTTTTCCCTACAAGAACAAGCTATTTGGTTCTGTCAAAAACCATGGTTTCAGAGATGGGCAGAGTTGCCACAGAAAGAGTCCTAAGTCAAAACACTGATCCTAACAATATCAATGATGAGAAAATTGGCCTAAATGGCGTCAAAATTCTCAAGGAATGCTCTTCTATCTGGGATTCAAGGAGAAGTGATTTGTATATGTTCAGAAATTATACCCAAGATTTTCTGTGTACTTCTGAAATAAGAATGGACAAGTTGACAACTTCAACCAAAATGGTAGAGTAGGCACTGCACCCAACAAGGTTTTTTGTTTTGTTTTTGTTTTTCGAGAGACATGAAAATGAATGTGATTGAAACTGGGGGGTCCTGGTCCCCTTAGTCATATGTTCTGAATGCCCAATACTCACTCTCAGTTCTTCGAAGGCCTCATCTAGCGTGGACAGCTGGTGGCCCCGGTGAGCCCCGATGACCGGACACAGGACACAGATGAGCTGCCTGTCTTCCTGGCAATAGGTGCTCAAATCCAGCCCATGGTCAGGACACTTTCTCTTGGCCACTCTCTCCGCTTCCATCTCTATTTCGGGGTCAAATTCGCTTTCTGCCTCAGTTTCTCCTTCTGCCTCAGATTCTCCTTCTTGGTTGTCTTCCTCTGCCTCGCTCTCCTGCTCATCCTCCATCTCTTCTTCCTCGCTGTCTTCTTCACTCTCCTCATCAGTCTCAACCTCACTGTCTTCCTCCGTCTCGCTCTCTTCCTCCGACTCACTGTCCTCCTCCGACTCGCTCTCTTCTTCCCCCACCTCGCTCTCTACCTCTCCCTCGGGCTCTTCTTTAGCTTCGACATCTTCGGGGGCCGCTTCGTCCTCGTGGGCTGGCGGGGTCCAGGCCTGGGCGCCATGGACGTACTCAGCCAGGCGGTGGCTGAGGAACTTCTGGCGGTGCGCGTCTGCGTGGCGGCGGCAGTAGCAGAAACCGCAATCCCGGCACACCTCCTCGGCCCCGGGCGCCTCGTCGGGCTCGCACTCGTCACACGTGCCGTCGGGAGGCAGCTCCTCGCAGGCCGCGCCCACTCCGGAGGCCATGTGGCTGCAGGGACGCGGCCGAGGCCTAGCGCCTTCCGTGCTCTCTGCCTTCACCACGGGGCCTCCTCGCGCAGGCCCGCCTCCCCGCCGCCGGGAGTTGACTGCCCGCTCGCCCGGCTGGGCCGCGCCGCGTCGGGACAGCGGAGGCCTTGGGGCCGGCCAGCCGACAGCGCTGGGCCTGGAGCCCACTCGGCCTCTCGGCTGCGGGCCGCGCTGTGTCTCGTCCCCCACGCAGCACTTCCGGCTCGGCTGCCCGCGCCCCGTCGGCCCCCGCGCCACGCACTTGAGCCTCCGTTGCCCGGCAAGATCGCGGCCGCCGCGGGCCCGCGCCGCCCCGGTTCCACTTTCCTCTCGCCGTCAGCGGCCTCCTTTTACTTCCTGAGTCACTTAAAGCGGCAAGAGCCTTTTTCTGCGTTTTCCCGCGGGGCTGAGCATCCCCCCGGAAGGAGAAGCTGGAATGCAATGTCTCCCTCTCGGAGCGGGAGGCGATGGGCCCCGCCTTCCCCACGCCCTCCCTGGAGGTGTCAACCTGACCGCAAACCACTAGGCTGAGATCCCTGCGGACTTATGTCACTCCAGTGTCAGTCTGTCCCCGCCCCTTTACGGTCCTTCGGGGGGCCAAGGCCCAAGGCTCGCTCTTTATCAGGCTGGACCTGCCCTCCTGGTTTTTCCACAAGGCCTCCCAAAGGGCTGTGTTTGTTCAGCTAGGCTCCGGAGTCAGGCTGAGCAAACAGGCAACATTTTCGATCCAAAGCAGTGCTACGAGTTGTGTTGTTTGCAGAATCTATTTGCATTCCAGGCTCTTAGGGACCCAGAACCTCTCTGGGTGGTTACTGTGTCAGGTAAATGGAGGTGCGGGGAGACTGTGTTTATGAAGTGACATTCCAGGCCCCAGTTGCTAAGGAGTCTCCCTAGATAAAGACCCGGCTCCATGAGAATGGAATGGTGTTTTCAAAGGCCTGTTTTAGAACTTTATACACAAAAGTTCCTAAATCCGAAGGCCACCATTTAGTTATGCCATCATGGTCAAATGTATTCACCTTTCTGTTTTTCTGTCTTAGAAAGAAACAAGCAAAAAAATGTAAAATAGAAATACTTTTACTTCGTGGAGATTTGTGGATTAAATGTAAAGGAGTCTACACTGTAGTAATCACTAAGCTGTATTATTTTTTGCACACATTGTAGTTAGTGCTGCCACTGATCCTTTGAGGATCAATCCATATCTTAAAACACGTAAGACATTTTTGGCAGACAGCTGGCAATACAGGCTTCCCCATCTCTACCCTCTAAGGTTGTCTCTCCAATAACAGCAAAAAAAAAAATGTATTTGAAAGAGGAAAAGAAACATTTTGGTCTAGTGGGGCAGTGAAGTGGGATAGAAGAATGAATGGTTGATCCCAGCATGTGGGAGGCAGAGACCAGTGAATCTGCGAGTTTTGGTCAAGCATTGGGGCTAGCACCATCTACATAGAGGGTTCCTGGACAGCCAGGGCTACACAGATCCTATCTTTGAAAGAAGTAGCGGAAGGGAAGAAAGAAGAACTCCTTTCTTAGCCATAGGTAGCCTCTGGTTTTTGTTTTGTTTTGTTTTTTAAGACAAGACTGCTAGGATTTCCAGGTCTCCACAAAAAAAAATTAAAGGATGTAGATTAATAAACATTTTAAATAATGTTTGATGTCTAAATAATAATTTTAAATAATGTTTAAAGAAAGTTTAGAGAGTTTGTTTTTGTTTGTTTGTTCTTAACCTCAGAACAATTCTATAGAATGTTGGAAAAATAGATTTGTTTTATTCCAATTAAATTCTTTACACATTTGTTTTCCTTCAATTTATTTCTCTGGAAATTACTTCTATGTTTTTATTCAAAACAAAGATTAATACACTGTTCTGGAAATAAATTGACCAATGCCAACTCAACTTCAAACCTAGTAGACCTGTGAGCGGCGTTGGTTGCTTGGTTATTTCCATTTTCTAACCCCCCCATGAAAATAAAACTATTTAGACTTTAGGAAAACAATAGCTTTGTATTTACAAAATTTTTGAAATGAAAATACATTCTAACAAGTATTTTTGACTGTGCATGGTGGCATACACCTTTGGTTCCAGCTACCTGGAAGGCTGAGGCAGGAGAATTGCTTATTTGAGGTCCACCTACATGAAAACAATAAAAGACTGTCTCAAAACAAAATTTTAAAAAATGTTGCGTTCTTAACTAACGTGCAAGACGCCCTGGGTTCAATACCTAGTACAACCCCTCCTCCCCAAAAAGGACATTTATGGGTCCCAGAGTCTTTGGCAAACAATGTGTTGTTATCACTATTATTCTTGGTTCTTCTTAATTTCAACCTCACAAAACACAATGCTGTGAGCTTCAATATACGATATCTTTCACATAGCAGAAGTAAATGAGGTGATCAAAGGGGACTGTGTAAAGTTCTGGTGACCTCGTTAATGAATTCGGTCAGATGAGCTTCTCCACTGCTCTCCAGTGAAAATAGATTCTCTAATCATAGTAGTCTCTGGGAACATCTAGGGATGCCTTGCCATACTAATCTATTACTTCACAGAAAATTACCTTACAATGTAGACCCTTGAGATAGACACCTGTTATCTCACTTAATTTCCATGAGTACAGAATCTGGGAGTGGATTAACTATGTGTAGCTCTGGCTTAGAAATGTAAGCAAGGACACAATATATACTACTATATTGTCAGTAGTATAGGCATTTAAAGGCTAATATGCAAATGTAATTGCTTGCAGGTGAGCTCGCTCACATGGCCATTGAGAAGAGGCTGCATTACTTTTTATATAGGACCTCTTTGACTGTCCTATCAAAAAAGCTGAATTTCTCCAAGTAGTGGAAGACCTAATATCTTTTATGGCCTAAGCCTTATGTTGTTGTTTCCAATATAGACTATTGGGTCATTATGCTGTCCAGTGTAGGAAGAAGGTGACCAAGGACATAAATATCAAAGATCTGAGTTTCGGGGAGCTTCTTGGAGGCTACTATAGCCTGCCTTTTGCTCTCCAGTGATCTATATATCTCCCAAAGGTAAACTATTCTCACTTTTTTCCATAGTAGATATCCAGAGTGTCATCTAAACTGACTACAGATGTGAGTGAGTCTCCTCCCAGGTATAATGTTTTTAATTAAGCCTCTCAAGTATAACTCTGTCCACCTTAATACCAGTGTTTCCTGGACTCCCAGGTACAATGACAGGGTATGCTCAGTAGAGCTAGAACAGTCTGTTCCAGTGGAAAATAGGAAGCTCTGGATGGCTATTGGTGATCAGGATCTCTAAGCCCAGGTGCGTACATGTTGGAATTTCTTTAGGTAGAGTTTTCGGGCCTATTCCTGTGTGAGAGAACTTTCCACAGTTCTTGACTTCACCTGTTGAACCCTTAATTCCTTTTCCATTTAAGTAATACATGTTTGAGAGGAGAGAGATGGCTCAGAGGTTAAGAGCACTGACTGCTCTTCCAGAGGTCCTGAGTTCAATTCCCAGCAACCACTTGTCGGCTCACAACTATCCCTAGTAAGATCTGATACTCTCTTCTGGCATAATGATGTACATGTAGATAGAGCACTCATATACATAAAATAAAAGCAGTTAAATTTTAAAAGTAATTCATGTTTGAAACTGTATAGTATGTTGCTTTTATGTCTAACAATAGAGTCTAGGAGGTCCAAATTCCACTTTAGTTTTATTTTCTCCATCCTTGCTTATAATACTTTTAAAAGTAAGTCTCCTTTTAGTATAATTCAGTTTATTCTGTTACACAAAATTCATACCTACAAATCCTTTTAAAACAAGCCCATGCCTACTGAGACCGTCCGACTGCTGAAGCTACTGAGGCACACACCCTGGGGCATCTTTAAAGCTGATTTTTGCCTGAGTGATTCTCTGAATCCCTGCTATGGGCACTTTTGAGATCTATATACTGGATTGTACAGCCATGCTTTCACACCATCAATGATATTTGGACATCCTGGAGTTTGTCTTCATCTAGAAGCCATTTCTTTATTTTAGCATTATTTGCTACCTTTAGCTGGAGATTTTCAAACTAGATAATTTTTTTGAAGAGTTCTTCTTTCAATAGCTCTTTGTTTTCACATTTGTGAAGAGATGAGGCAATACCTTCACCTCTCTACCAGGAAATGGCTTTGGCTACAATAACCAATTGCTTAGGCACACTTCCTATTTTCCACATCACTGTCGGTGACAGTGTCACTAAACTTCAGTCTTTGTGTAACAAACACCACTTCTAGCTTCCAATAACACTTTCTCTTTAAGCTCTCTCTTATAGCTATTTCAAAGACCATTTGCATCTGACTTGTACTTTCTTCAAGGTTCCATTTTTTTCACTAATATTCACCTCAGTGTCCTGCTAGTTTCTTCTTGGTGCCCAACAAAGCCATTCCAATTTTAGAGTTTTATTATGGAAGAGTATCACTGAAATAAAAACTGTACCTATGATCTACTGAATAACAGTTCCTTGAAAACTTTGAATCATCTTCAGGATGCTAGGCACATTGGCACTGGCATTCTCTTCTCACGGTGGTTAACAACAGATGTAAGGCATCTATCTCAAGATGCTCAGCAGGCAGATGTGGAGGATAGGGCGTGTGGCAGCTGTGACTCTTGTGGATGCATGTGAGAATCTCAGAAATAAATGATACATTTCTAAATAGCAAATATGTGTTAGTATGTGGCTATTAGGTCATAAGCCTTTAAACATTTTGTCACTAGGGATCTCTCTCTGACTCCCTATGGCTTTCTGATCCTGGGGACCTCCATTAAAATACTTCAGACAAGACATAAAGAGCATAGTATAGAAGACAGGTGGAGCTTATTACAGAGAAAAGTAGAGCCCTCTCAAGGAGTAAGAGTGGACAGTAGCCAAAGGGGCTATTGCAGAGCAATGCACACTCTTAAGGGGTGACTATTGGGCAACAGCCAAAGAGAACATTATGCTGATCTACATTTTTGGCAGTTTTCAGCCTGTTTCTGAAGTCTCGAACAGACAGCTTTTCCTATGGTGTGAGTTTCCTATCCAGGTGATTGACAGGTCCACTTGGATGGATTCTTAAAAGGAGGAAACAATAGTAACTACCAGAAACCCTGTTGCTAAACAGGAACTTCACAGAACTTAGTTATCTATTAATGACCTCCCAGGAAGTTTAGAATAAAAGGTCTCTGAATAGGGACAGAGATGTGCCTCAGATCTCATTCTTTTGAGCTGTAATCAGAGTCTTGCAGTTTGGGTTCTTGGTTTTACAAGCTGCTGATTTTGAAGTAAAGGTCCATCCATCTACACCATCTACACCTCATAATATCTAACTAGCTACCTAACAGTGTGAACTCCATACAAATAAAGAAGCTTAAATTCTGGGAAGAAACCAAAACAAAAGCATAAGTATGAGGGAAAGAGAGAGAGAGAAAGGGACCAACCACATGCATGTGCACACACACACACACACACACACACACACACACATACACACACACAGCACACACACAGCACATGAAGAACACCATCAAAAGCTTAATAAAGGTTACCTCACCAGAGGGTACCTTCCCTGAGACCCTGGCTGCTCCTAGTAGTTTTCCCCACGACCATCTCACCCCTCGGCTGTGGAGGCCATGTGTACCCTTTTCCACTGCCCCAGGTAAGAAAAGTTAAGGTTAGTGGGATCCATAATGTAGCACAATTGGTTTCAGAAAAGCCTCTAGAAGTTAAAAAGAGAACGAGATGAACTTCCAAGTTTACTACTGCTGAGAAAATGGACTGGCCCCTTCAGCTGCTCCAATTTTATGTAATTAGATTGTCATCTCAGGGCCTGATTTCATTTTACCCAACAAGCCCTTGAGATCACCTAAATCTCATCTCTCCCTGTTATCATATTAGCTACTATCTTATCCTATTATGTCAGGACAGTGAAATATGATACCTCCTAGCTCATCCCATCCCCAGCAAAACATAAAGAATGAAGGCTTTGGGCTGGGCCTGACTCTGCTCCTCATATGACCATTGGAGACGGCTATACAGAATAATGAGATGCTCAACACAACAATTTTCTGAACATCTCATTTTGTTCAGTGCTCACACATGAATGGTTGAACAGTTTGCTGCTGCTTACTATGGACACTTCCACTTAAAAGCAAATATCTGCAAAAATAATCTCAGATAAACCCTGATCAAGATTTTTCATGACGTTCATTTAGTATGTTATTTACTTAAAATACCTCATTTTTCTAATAATTTCATTCACTTTAAGAATTCAAAACATTCTCGTGACACTTGCTTCATCATTGTTCTTAGATTCATTCCATTAATTACTTCCTACTGAATGCCTCCATTTTGCCAGTGAGGAAACTGAAGGCCTGGGGAATTATATCCAGTCAATTGTGAGTTAATCTCTGGCTTCCTCCCTGGTCTCAAGCCAGCTCCCTAAACCCAGGCTGATGCTAATTCTTTTTGTCAAAATGATGTTTTCAAGCTCCTCTTCCTAAAAATGCTTTCCTGGGGGTGGTCTTGGCTTTTATCTGCATGGACTGCAAAGAAGGAAGACAGACAATCATCTGTGAGATCCGATGCACTCTGGGAATGAGGGGGGGGGGAAATTTGTAAATTTGCCTTGCATTTCTCCATTTGGAAAAGCAGTCACCTCTGGACTGGAACTAATTAAAGACTTCATATTTCAGAGGTTGGTGCACTGCCCTTGTAAATCAAGAGTTATGAGGGCAAATCTCTCTGAGGTGTGTTCTTTCTGTTTATTTATGTATTTAGGACCTTGAGTCCAGGTAGACCAGTTAGTTATACTCCTCAGATCCTAATCTGCCCTCCATTAGCAAGATATCTTTCTTGTTTCATTCCATTTTAATGTAACTTTACTTCTTCTTTATCTCCAAATCTATTTGTAGTCTCTCAAATTTTCCCCCAAAGTTTTCCACAAAAGCATTAGTGTTTGATAAATGACATTGTGAATGTCTGTATCTTTTGAAAGTGTATTGCTTTGTGTAATGTGTGTATTAAATTTTACATAAACCTAGAACTAAAGAATTCTTTGTCTCTTCATTTTACACAGTGCTGTGTTGTTAAAAATCTTTCATTCTCAGGCTGAGAGATGACTTGTCTGTTATGAGCACCTGTTACTCTTTCAGGAAACTCCACTTTAGTTTCCAGCACCCTCATTGGGTGTTATGCCCATGTCTAGAAATTCCCAAAGACTACCACGGAAGTGGACTCACTGTAACATGCATGAGGGTTTTACTGTTACATACAGGTTTCAAACGAACAAGGGTCAATAACCGTCATTCTGGCTTAGTGGAAGGCTACCGAGCCCCCAGTCCCAAAGGGAGAGGATTTTAAAGAAAATCTACTTAAGGGAGGTGCTGCATGTCTTGGCATTCCAGGATTGGGAAAAGGGGTGCAGGTACAATAGCTATTAGCTGAACCTCCTGGAGTGAATCTAACTATTGACTCTATTGGCTGTCAGGCACGTACTCACAAACCTGGGCCGCCCGCCCTCAGGTGCCAAAGCACTTCTCGGAAACAGCTTTGTAAAGATGAATCCATGTCCTCACACCAGACAGTTCACAACTACCTGTAACCCCAGTTCCAGTGGATTTAACTCCATTTCTGGCTTCCATAGGAATCTGCACACATGGTGCTCCAACATCACTCAGGCCCACACACATACACATAAAATTACATACATGTCTTTCCATGTAGTCCTGGATGTTCTGGAGCTCACTATGTGGACCAAGCCAGCTTCTAACTCACAGAGATTCATTCTAGTCCTTCTAACTCCTGAGTTATGAGATTAAAGGTGTATAACAAGCTCATTCTTGCGTGCGCTCCTCCCCCTCCGTGTGTGTGTGTGTGTGTGTGTGTGTGTGTGTGTGTGTGTGTGTGTGTATGTGTGTGTGTGCACTTATCTTGAATATTAGGATGGAGAGAAGCCTAGGGGATTTAGAGGACTGGAGTTTGATTCTTAGCACTCTCTTCAACTCGCTCACAACCACCTGAAACTCCAGCTCCTACAAATCTGACACCTTCTTCTGGTATTTGTATGCATCCACACATGCAAACATGTGCATGTAAAGGCAGAATAACATTTTTCATCTTTTTCCTTTACTTTCACAGTAAAATCTATTCCTTTTTTTAAAAAGATTAATTTATTAATCATGTATGCAGTGTTCTGCCTGCATGTATGCCTACATACCAGAAGAGGGTGCCAGATCTCATTATAGATGGTTATGAGCCATCATTTGGTTGCTGGGAATTGAACTTATGATTCTTGGAAGAGCAGCCAGTGCCAACTCTGTGCCAACTCTCTTGCCCTTAAAATCTATTTCTTGACAAAATTTGGTGTTGTGCCTAGATCACTGGGTCCCCCAAAAGACCAGCAAGGAATCTGAATCCACGTGTAAAAGCAAAGAGCCTTTATTCAGGCTTATGTTTGGACTCTGCCTGTCAAACAAAACGGTTAGAACAGAGAGAGTGCCCAGCCCAAGCTGGATAAGGTTTTATAATGGTAGAGGTTGAGGGATTTTCATCTAAGGTGTCTATAAGAAAAGGAAAATAGTTGTTTGCTGGGCTAAAGGACACCTTGTGATATTTATAATGGTTGAAACATTCGGTATTTCTTCTGGAACACTAGGTATTTTCTCCTGGGATGCTGATTGGCCCTCTCCTGGGTAGTGCCAGTTTAATGGCTTTTCCTAGCAACCGGGGGTACCCACCAGTAAACTGAGGTTCAGGACTACCTTTTCACTGGTTCCTATCAAACCTGGTAGGGCAGCAGTGTAGCCAAGCTGCCCAGGGTCACATTTGGTATTATTGCTCACTTTGTAATTTTTGTTAATCTCATGAAAACTCATAACGATACTATTTTTTAAGTGTCTTAGTTTTTAAGTAAACATCAAAAGTTTTTGTGTGCATATACTGTTTATAACTTTTAATTTTTATTTTATTTCCTGCTATTTTTCTATTTTTAGATGATTTCCTTTACTTTCTAGACAATGACTCTGGTCAACATAAACACTGAAGACATCATCTTCTAGTCTGCCACCTGCCCATTAACATTGTTAATAAGGGTGTCCATTCTCAAAAGAGCTTATTATTAACATGGTCAAATCCATTTGTGTTTAAGAAGTCTTTCTTTGCTCCAAGATCATAAATATATAAATTGTTGTAGTAAAACACAGCTTGTGCTTCAAAAGAAATAAGAGATGGTTTATTCTCAATAAAACAAGTGACCCTAGTCCAGGAATGCAGATTTAAATTGCCCCACAGAATGTGTTCCAACATGGAAGATGTTACATAAATTTTTCTAGTCAGATGAGTTAAAGGGTCAAAAATAAAGCATTTTCTGAACATAGTGGTAGGAACATCAGGAAGTCTAATACCATCAAGGTAAGGACTCTCTGCTTGGCCTCTGACTCTGTCTGTTGGCTCCTTCTTAGCTTTGGAGTTTGGAAGCTAATGGTCTGATAACTTAATACATTCCAAATGTTTCATGTGACAGCCAAAAGGATGCTTGTTTGGACATACAGATGGGAAATGAATGACTTAAAGGAAATTGACTAATCAGCTGTATTAATCTTTAGCATAGAGCATGGCTTTTTTTTTTCCCTAGAAACTCCCATTCATACCTCCAACATTTTTCATCTTTTTCGTTTACTTTCACAGTAAAGTACATTTTCAGGTCACTTTTGTGCATAGTTGCATAGTTTGTCTAGAAATCTGTATTTTCCTTGTAGAATGAGACAGCTTTTTAACAGTCTGGTACAGTTCTTAACTGTATTAAGCTAGAAACTTTTCTAGTACGAGGGTCCACAATGACATAACTAAGGGAAAAAAGACAGAGGGGACTGTTAGCTCTAACTTATGCCCCGTCTCATGCTCCCTAAATGTGTTATGTGTTTAAAAACAAAACAAGACCAGGAGTGCTGCCAGCACATTCTTATGCCTTGCATCAGGTGGTATTCTTCTGTTTGGGGTTGTCTCTCTGTGTTATCATAGGCAGTTTGGGTTTCAGCTACAGTCCCTACAGTTTCTCCATGCTCCTAAATCCCACATCTCCATTCTAGATGACTGAATCAATGACGTTACAGTGTTTGCTCTCTGTCCTTAGCTCCTAAACTGCTCCTGAGTGTTTTCAAAGCAGTAAAATACCATCTTTTGCTATGGTGTTGAGACTTTCTAGACTTCAAAAGCAGAGGTCAGAAAACAAAATCATTCAGTCATCAATCAATCAGCCAATCATCAATCTCTCTACTTGGTAGAGAGACAGATCTATCATGTTTTCCTTTCACCTGCTTCCCTTTCTAGATCGACAGTAGAAATGAAAGTTCACTTCTCCCAAATGGGTTGTAGAAACTAAGAATATGTTCTTCCTTCTTTTCTCTTTAAGGACTGTGTAAAGACCTGCAAGGCTTAGGGACTGACCTGATTGGGGTGATGGAGAATGAAGGAAGGGCAGACACATACAAAAAAGCTGGGATCAGGTGGGCCATCCACTCTGCGAAGAGGTACTAGCAGCAATGAGGAAATTCAGATGTTTATTATATGAATTCTAAGGAGGAGAGGGAGGCTTAGATAATCTCAGTAAGAGGCCATTGAGTCATCCAGGGAGTAGGAAGCTGGGTTGATACTTTCTGCACATACACTCAAACCAGGAAAGGCCTTTCCTCTCCCATGGATTGGAGGCATTGTGGTCGTTGACATAGCTGTGTTCATGTCAACAATGCATATTAATTTGAGACTTTATTGCCTCTCCACAGGACCGACAATAATGAAATTATATGACTTACCTTATCTGATAGAGATTGTAAGAGAATCAATTTTAATTTTTTGTTGTTGTTGTTGAGGCTATCATGGTGTGAAGGCATGGATTTATTGCTACAAAACTTAATTCTAGTAAAAGATGGTGAACTATGCTTGAGGGCAGGACCCAGATCTAAGAATCTGGGAAGAATCTCAGGAATGCACCTGGCAGCCAATAGATTCAAAAGTTAGTTTTGCACCAAAAGTTCAGCCAATAGTTACTATACCCCATACACCTTCATCCAATCCTAAAATGCCAAAACGTGTAGCAGCCCACTTAAGTATGCTTTTCTTTAAAAACCCCCTCACCTCTGTGCTCGTGACCAAAACCTTCTGCTGTGCTAGAACAAAGGATTATGACCCGAGTTCGTTTGAACCTGTCCAAAAGAATAAGCTGACTCTTGAGTGTTTGCAACGGAACCCAGTTCCCTGGTGGTCTGTGGGGATCCCTCGGCACAGGTACAACAATGGAACTTGCATTGTAGACCAGGATGACCTCAGACCCAGAGATCTGTCTATCTCTGCCTCCTGAGTGCTGGGATTAAAGGTGTGAGCCACCACCACCAGCTAGCATACAATCAGTTTGTAAGGGGCCCTCCCTCATGCCTGGGAAGAGAGAATGCTGCCCAGAGAGCCCAAGAAGCAACTGAATGGACAGGAATCGCTGGGTTTCTGCCTCTGTTTATGAATCACAGTAACAACTATTGCCCTTAGGCTAATTGTTCCTGTGCATAAAAGTCCCCATGAAGAAAAGAGTAGGGTTCAGAGAGTGTCTGCAGTGTTTCACACAGACGCTGTTGAGGAGTGGTACCCAGAAAGCACATGGAAGCTTCTTCTACCTACCCATATTGTAGGGAGTCATCCTGGCCTAATACTTTCTCAGAGGCCTCGGAAAAAAAAAAAAAAAAAAAAAAAAAAAAAAAAAAAAAAAAAAAAAAAAAAAAAAAAAAAAAAAAAAAAAAAAAAAAAAAAACAAAACCTTTTGTTGCATGTCCTTGTCTCCAGGAATGGACTTGGCAAGTGGCAAGGCAGGTCAGAGGCTGGAGCCTGCGCCTCGGAGGAGTCAAGGTTGCAGTTCTCCCTGGGCTGTGGTGGTTTGAAAGAAAATGGCCCTCAAATGGAGGGAGTGACACTATTTCTGGTCAAGATATATCCAACACCATGGCCACCTGCATGCCACTCTTCATAGTTATGATAATGGATTGATCCTCTGAAACTGTAAGCGAGCAACCCCAATCAAATGTTTTTCTTATAAGGTTATGCTGTCTCTTCACAACAATAGTAACCCTAACTAAGACGCTATCCTATGTTCTCTTTGCCATCACTGTCTGATTTAACTCTCTGCCAGCCTTGGCAATTACCCCTGAAAATAGTACACAAGAAGCTGTAATTTAAAAAATATATATATATTTATTTTCATTTATTTTATGTTGTGAATTGGTGTTTTGCCTGCATGCATAATTGTGTAAGGGTGTCAGATCTTGGAATTACAGACAGTTGTTAGCTGCCATGTGCATGCTGGGAATTGAACTCAGGTCCTCTGGAAGAACAGTTGATGCTCTTAACCATCTCTCCAGCCCAGAAGCCTGTACTTCTTAGTACACTTGCTTAGCATAAGGCACACCTTGAGCAAGCCCTCCCAACCCAGCTTCCATCTTCTCTATCTTCTTTATCCCCTGGAACCACCCTATCACTGAAGAATGACCCACTGGTCCAGGTCACCATACATGCCTCACCCTGTTCACTGTTTCATCTGTCCTGGTTGATGTGTTGTCTCATTTATTTCCTATTCATGCAGGGTCATGAGATGGAGCCCAAGCCAGCCTGGAACTTGAGGGGATCCTCCTGTTAGCCTCCTGATTATAGCCTTCTGGGATTATAGCCATGCTCTTCTATACTCGGAACCTTTGAATTAGTATCCTTTATCATAAAATTGTAAATGTGTCTGCCTGAGTTCTGTGAACCACTCTAGCACATTAATCAAACTGACAGGAAGGTTGTGAGAAGCAGGATTTATATCCAGCAAGCCAGAAACACAGGCAAAACAACCTGCAGCATGTGATTGGCATCTAAAGGGAGATGGAGTCCTAAGGACCAAGTCACTTGGTCTGTGGAATAAGATGCTATCTCCAGGAAGGCACCAAAATTAAATTGAAGGACCCACTGCAGAACTAAGTAAGCATTTTCTTGATCTGTGAAGAGAGTGTCCTGCTCTTCAAATATGCAAAGCTGTGCCAGCCATGATCTGGATTGTGAAGCAGGCACAGGAAACTATGAGTAAGGTTTTGCTCTATACTGCCCTCCATACTGCCTTCAGAATAACTCTCCTGAAACTCAGCTACTGTCCTCTCCTTTGCTGAACACACAGATCACACCATTGTCAATCCTGAACTGGGTGCGACAACCAAGCCCTCCCAGACCAACTTCCTTCCAATTTCATTTCTCTTTACTTCCTCAGCCTGAGCACCCTGGTGCTCAAGAGACCAAACCATAGTATGTGCTACATCAGATAAAGCAATTCCTTCACTTTCTCATGATAGCCCCCATGCTAAATTTTATAGTCAATTTGAATGTACAACAGTATTACAGGAATAAAACTGAAATTTTGGACTATCTACTTTAATATTTAATATATTTTATTAAATATAGCTTAAGTATTACATGAAATATTTTTGAAATATTGACTTTTGTCATTGTTACTTGGATGCTATTTATTTATTTGTGCTCAGATTGAATCCAGGGCTTCCTTTATTGCTAACTTTGCCCTCTACCACTGAACTGTGATCTAAGCTCGCACATACTGATTCTTGTGTTCTATTTTGCCTAGCAAATTTTGGAAAATAATTTTATTTCAGTCTTCATTAGTGACCCTGACTCTGCAACATTACTACAGTCATTTTTTTTTTCTTTGCTAAGTAAGTCAAGCTGGCCTAAAGTCTCAAACCTTCCATTTTAGCCTCCCCAGTGCTGGGATTACAGGTGGAGCCAGCCCACCACACCTCTCTCTCTTCCTCTTTACTGCCCCCCCACCCTCCCTGCATTTACCTTCTTCCTCATATGGAATATTTTTCATTTAAAATTAAGTTAACTAAGAAATCATTTCATAAAATGAAGTCACATGTGAGTTGGGTTTGGTAACTCATGATTACAATTCCAGTACTTAGTAGAGTGAGACAAGATTACTACACGGCCAGCCTAGGAGAGTGAGTAGTTCCAAGCTAGCCTGGGCTAAAAAGCAGTCTTTCTTTTTGAGAATCATGTTTCCAAAAACAATTCCAAAAATTAGAGGTTTATTGCTGTTTGCTTGTTTGTTTTAATTTAAATTGGGAAAATGACCTCCTCCAGGAGACAGGATGGAGAAGTTAACCCAGTATCCTTAGCATCAATGATCATGTCTTATTCCTACCTCTTTCTAAAACTCTGGAGTAGTGCTCTTAGACTGACAGAATCCCTGAGTTAGCAATGGAGCCTATTGACACTTCTGTCAGCACCCCAGGGATAAGTCAGTATAGCCCCAGGCAAGCTATGGAGCACAGTCATCGTACAGGGTGACAAGCAGAGGTGGCTTGGGTTGCTAGTCTCTAGATATCCCCAGACCAGATTTTGCTTTCGTTGCTCCTTCCTGCTTATCCCTTCTTTCATATCCCCGCCCCCAACCTTACTCAGCAAAACTGAACAAAGCTTCCGAATGGAGTTCTAGTCTCATTGTTTATCTCACACGCAGTTTAAGGATGACAGGAGCCCAGGAATCCTAATGCCGAGTAAGAAAACAGGGTGCGGGAGGGATGAGAAGTGCCATGAATATAAAACTCTTCCGAGGGATGAAAACTCAAGGCGTCTTATATTTCACTCTGTAGAAAGAGTCCTAGTGACTCATGGCAAATGTTAGTAACGGAAAAACTCTTTGAAGATTCCAAACAGATCTACTCTGGCTTAATTCTGAAATCTATATCCAGCCTAAGGCAGCGTTAAGACACAATGAAAGTTGGCCTGAATGGAATCACTGCGTCACACAAAGAAAGAAAAACCTCATCTGTAGGGAAGTTGCCTCTGAGAGTCAGCGAGGCTATTTATTATGGTGGTTAATGCGCAAACATTTTAGAGTCTAGCTTATTGAGATGTGAATCTAGGTCCACCACTACTTAGCCAACAGACTCTAAACTCATTTTTTAGCCTTGAACTCCCAGGCCTCCTATCCAGCCTCCCAAATGCTGGAGCTATAAGCGTTTTCCCTTCACCCAAGACCATTATTTAAAATTTAAAATTTCTGTTATCTGTAGGATTCAGGAGTATACCAAACCTGAACGGATATATTTAGAATTGTGCCAAACACATAATAAACATCATTTAATGGAAGTCATTATTTTGTTCATATCAACAAAATTGGAAGAGCACCCATCATATACAATGAAACAGTTATTCCAGTGGACAGAGAATGTAGACATATGAGTTTTCATTATTGTTTTTATTTTGTTTTATTGATCAAGATCTCATGAAACCCATGATGGCTGTGACCTGACTGTGCAGTCAAAGATGTCCTTAAACATCTGATTTTTTGTGTTTTGTTTTTTTTGTTTTTTGCTTTCTTCTGGGTATTTGTAGTTTGTGGATCAAACTCCTCTGTGTTTGCACTAGCCCCTTCATTTGCACTAATCAATACTACATTGACTGAGCTACATGCTTCTTCTTTTGATTTTTTGAAACAAGGTTCCAGGCTGGTCTTAAACTCATCATCTACTTGGTGGGAGCCTCCTCCTGGCAGTCAAATGCCTGTGCCATCACAATTTCTTGGTAAATTTGTCTTCCTTTCTTTTTTTCTTTGGTTTGGGTTTGACTTTATTTATTTTTTACTTTTGAGAAAAAATTTCTCTGTGTAACAGTTCTAGCTGTCCTGAAACTCACTTTGGAGTCTAGGCTGAACTTGAACCCACATAGATTTGTGTGCCTCTGGCTCTGAAGTGTTGGTATTAAAGGCATGAGCCATGGAACCTGGCTGGGCTTTTACTTTGGAGTTCTTGAGCTATGTGTAATGATACACATCTATTAAGCCAAACATTTGGGAAGTGGAATGTGGATGGCCAGCTTGAGTTACCTATTAAGTCCAGGACCAATATGAGCCACAAAAGATCCTATCTCAAAAACAAAAATAAATAAAACTCCCAGGACAACAAGTGAAAACGTAAGAAGTCAGAGTTCTCGCCAAGCTTTTATCTCTCCTAAGCTTGGAACAAGCCTTTGATTTCCTGGGAAGTCTGAAATGAGGGGAGCAAAATGCTTCCACTCTACACATTTCCATGCCACATGGGCTTCCAAGGTCTCAGAATTTAAAACAATGAGGATCAAGGTTTTCTTGGGGTCTTGTGAACTCACAGGACTCTGCTAAGCTGCTGCTCCATGTGGTGCTATCTGAGGTCATTCATGCAGCTGGATGCTCAGCTGGGGCCAGAACACCCGAGATCCCATCCTGCACATGCTTGACAGCTGTTTGGCAGCCTCAGTTCTTTTTTGAGTTTACTCTCATTTTCTGGGGCCATTTTCCCTCTGCACAACCCCTCCCTCTAGTAAGATAACCTGTTTGTGTAGAATCTGCATTCCCAGAAAACAAAAATGGAAACTTCAAAGCTCCTTAAAGCCTAGTCCAGATGTCATGCATACTTTTCTCTATAGTAGTAAGTCAAAGCAAGAAGAGGGCAGCCAAGGTTCAAGAAGAGAAGAAAGCTTCTTCCAGAATCTGTTCAAAGTTATTCTTTAGCAGGGCATGCAGGATGGGAGGGATTGGAATGAAAGGTTACTAAGGTCCACATGTGGGAAGGTCCATTCACACTGTCAGCTTGACTGAATTTAGCATCATTAGGCTTGATGATGCAGACCTCTAGATGAGGGTATTTCTGGAGATTGGTTGATGGAGAAAGATTCACCCTGAATCTGGGTGGGACTGTTATGTGGACTGGAGCCTCAGATGGAATGAAATTAGGATAGGTGGAAGTTAAGCTATAAGCTTCCTGTTAGTCTACATTCTGATCTGCTGTGATGTGAGCTGCCCTGCTTTGCCATGCCCTCCCTAACATGAGAAACCAAACTTTCTGAGTCTGGGAGTTAATACAGATCCCTCTCTCATTAAGTTAATGGAAGTTATTTAATACATGTCACATATTTTGTTACAGGGACACAAAAGTTACTAATGCAACATGGCCATTCTGGCTCCGGTGGTCCATATTTATGCTTAAATCTCAGAGGGATATATTGTGAATCCCACTATGAATTCTCTAGAGAGTATCTAATAGGTCCAGTCCTTGAACTCTTCTGTGTTTGGTTCTGCTTCAATATGTTCTTTGTATAGAATTCATCCAGACCCTCTTAGCCTCTTTATAGTAACCAAAATCCCTAACATCCCTCCAGATGTAGGTGGTTGCAGCTCTATTACCATATCCCATTATTCCTTACACACCAACAAGGAAAGTCTTAGGAGATAATATCTTCTGGAAAATATTTTTTTCTGAACAATGGAGGGAGCATATAAAAAGAAATTCATCCCTTCTTTCTGTCCTGCTTTAGCTTCTTGCCAAGGGGGACAAACTGTGGCAACCATTTTATAATCCTGGAGGCAAAATTAAATGGTCACAGAAGAGCCTGCCAACCCTTGACAAGACTAAGCTTCAGATTTAACCAGCTCAGAACTTCCAGCCTCTCGATTTCTTGCTATGGGAGATAGTAAGTCCCTATAAATAAGCAAGTCTGTTACTGCTGCCTTAGGTGCCCCTTCCTGACTTCTGTGAGTCCGTATGTTTCTAGAGATGCTGGCACACTACTGAACTCAGGAAGGACCAAATGACCCAGAGCTAAGCAGTTAGCATGTACATTCGAAGGAACACACTTTCACCAATGAGGGGGCACTGTGACTCTCTTTGGACTTTTGGAAAGAGGAATTCACTTTTTTGTGTGTTATTGTTGTTGTTTTGTTTGCTAGATCTAAAAGCTGAGGGAGGTAGCAGTTAGGACTGCTGTGGCACATTTTTTGTTACTAATATGCTAACATGAAGAGTTCATTCTGAGGAAGGCAGATCCAAGAGAGAAAGGGAAACTTATTATTGCCAACTATGGTGCTGTACCTCTTACTTAGACTGTGTATGAGGAATTCTAGCACTTGGAAGGAGAAGGTGGGATAATCAGAGATGAAAGGTTTTTCTTTCAGCTATACAAAACATTCAAGACCAACCCGGGCTACAGGAAATACTGGTTCAATCCTTTCTCTCCACAAAAAGCTGATGGCTTGTAAGATAACTCCCAAATCCAGCTGTGCCCTGGAGCCTGGGTTAGGAGTAGGTTGTTCTGATACTTTCTGTCACATTCAAGGGTAGACTCTGAGGTGAGGAAATTTATACATTATAAAGCATGTGCTAGGCTGCCACTGGATTTTTAACATACTTTCTGAGACTTTTATTCAGAATATCTATTACCCATTTGAGTTCACCCACACCAACAGTTATATTTGACATTTATAATTAGACTATGTAGTGTGAAGAAGCCTTGCAAGTGATCCTAGGTTCAAGTCATAGTTCTGCTAATGATTACATCTGCGACCTTGAATTTTTAAGTTCTAGGATCTTTAGCTTTAATGTGTTTAAATCAGGGCTGTGATGCTCATGATTCATTGAGTGGAATCCTGAAGAAGTGGGTGCTAAAGCCAGCAAAGGAACAGGCTTGACAGCCAGAATAAGAACAAGTGGACCAGCAACACAGAGCTGCTTTCTTTCTTCCATGTCCTTTATATAGGATGCTACCAGGATGTATGGCCCAGGTTAATGGTAGATCATCCCACCTCAAGAGATCTAAATTGAAGATGACTCATTCCTCTTCAAATGACTTAATTAAGAAAAATCCCTCACATGTGTATCCAGCCTCTTGGGTTTTAGTTAATTCTAGATGTAGTCAAGTTGACACCAAGAATGTCCATCACAAGTCCACCCCATGTCACCTTGACACACAATCATAACTCCTATGTCATGCTTAATTTCCACATGAAAGCAATAACTAGGTCATAATTATACCTAACATGATATAACTATCCCTTGTACAATCACAAAAGCATTATATATTTAACCAGGTCATAATTATACCTAACATAATATAACTATCCCTTGTACAAACATAAATCCATTACAAAGTTTAGAACAAATGATAGCAAGGAATATTCTTTTAGTATTTCAAAAGTTAAATATGATAACCAATGATACTCTCTTGATGTTACATTACATGATGTGATAGTTTGAATAAAAATAGACCCTGTAAGCCTGTGTGGTGATACATACCTTCAGTTACAGCACTTGGGAGGTAAAGGCAGTCGAATCTCTGTGAGTTCAAGGACAACCTGGTCTACAAAATGAGTTTTAGGACAGCCAGGGCTGTTAAACAGAGAAACTATGCCTTAAAAAACCTTACAGCAGCAGCAGCAGCAGCAGCAGCAGCAGCAGAAGAAGAAGAAGAAGAAGAAGAAGAAGAAGAAGAAGCAGTGAATAGGCCCATATGAGTGGCACTATTAGTAGGTGTGACCTTGGATTAAATATTGCCTTGTTGGAAATATCATTGTGGGGACAGGTTTGAGATCTCAGATGCTCAAGTAACACCCAGTGTGGTACGCAGTTCTGCTATCTGAAGATCGAGATGTAGAACCCTCAGCCACCTCTCCAGCACCACATCTACTTGCATGCTGCAATACTTCCTGCCACGATGATGAAGGACTAAACCTCTGAACTGTAAACTAGCTCCAGTGAAATGCTCTCCTATATAAAAGTTCCCTCAGTCAAAGTGTCTCTTCACAGCAATAGAAAGCCTAACTAAGACACATGATAAAGAAATAGAGGAAAGAAAATATAAATATCTGTATGAACACATTATTAACAAAATGTGACAGAAGCACCTGTTTCTGCAACTGGTCTTGTGGCATCAGTTGTTATTCATGTCTTCTATGACACGTTCTGTATTTCCTTCCCCATCAGTAAGTGCTTCAGCAGGTCTTGGTTCTCTCCTTGGAGGAGCAACCCATACCTTAATTCCTGAAGGGTCTGTTTCCTCTATAATCTAT
Organism: Sigmodon hispidus; assembly: GCA_004025045.1. Lineage (NCBI taxonomy): Eukaryota > Metazoa > Chordata > Mammalia > Rodentia > Cricetidae > Sigmodon > Sigmodon hispidus. Next base: position 25,180 of record PVIH01003423.1, read on the forward strand.
CCTGGATTAGGTTGTTGTAGTTTCCCATTGGCTTTAATCATATGACATGGCAGCACCAAGCGATGCCTTAAAGGATCTTCTGTGCTCCAGACATAACCTTTCTTCCCTCCATTGTGGAGATGCAATTCAATTCCCCTTGGTCATGGAGACCTAACACTGTTATTCCTTTCCTAGCTGTTGGCCAAAGGGCACCAGATGCCCAAAGTAGTGGTGGTGGGGGCTCTGAGTTTCCAGTTCAATGAAATGTTTATTGTGGCTCCTGGCATGAGCATTCCCTTCACAGGAGCCAAAACTTCTAGCAAAACTTAAGGTGGCAGGAACAGGAAGCAAGGCTTTCCCTTTTTAATCTCTTGGTTCCTAGACATTTGGGTCCCATCTATGGGGAAAACTGTACCATCGTGGGCAGTGTTTCAAAGCATATATTGCCTTCTGGAGAACCCTGCTCCAGCCCTCCAGGCTTTTGCCACCTAGTTGGTGCTGTAACTGTGTCTTTAAAAGGCCATTCAAGCTTTCTTTCCAGACAGCTGCTTCAGGATGATGGCAAACATGGTAAGACCAAGGAATTCCATGACCCTGAGCCTACTCTCATACTTCCCTGTCTGTGAAGCAATGTGGAATATCACGATGGTGTCTAAAGCATTCTGTAAGTCCACAGATATTGCTTTTGTCAAAAGTGTTGCATACAGAAAAGGTGAATTTATAACCAGAATAAATATCTAGTATAGTAAGACAAAGCATTGTCCTTTCCATAGAGGAAGTAACACAATGTAGTCAACCTGTCACCAGGTTACTAGCTTGTTAACGTAGGGGATGGTGCCATATCTGGGGCTCAGTGTTGGTTCCTACTGTTGGCAGAGCCTATGAGTATGTCATGTTAAATGATAAACAGAAATCAAGATTACAAAAGGAAGGTTCCTAATAAGCTGACCTACTGCTAATAATGGGAAGCTTATCCTGGATTATCCAGTGGATCCATTGTAATCACAAGGGCTCTCAAAAAAATGAAGAGGGAAGTATAAAAGATAGAGTGATGCAATGCAAGAAGGACTTAATATGTCTTTTCTCACCTTGATGGTAGGAAAAGGAGACCATGAGGAGATCAAGGAATGTAAGTAGCCTCAAGAGGCTATTGGCACTTTTATCTTAGAGGTAAATAACAGCTGCCCATTGGACTTTAGGTGCACTTGATAGGAGGGAATTCATGCCTGGTACTATAAACATCCATCGTTGGAGAGATTACAGACCATAAAAGAGAACCTGCTACTGCCATTTTCCTAAGCCAACACAATTTCTAGTTATATTCTAAAATATTTATCCTTACACTCACAGGTAGCTCTCATGCATCATCAAAGAAGCTTTCTTCTTTTTCTTTTTTTTCCAGCAGTTAAGGGTAATCACAGAGTTTAATGACCAATCAAAATGAAGAGAGTAAGTGACTATGGGGTACCCTACCCTCAATTGGTACATCTGCAATGCAATTCCTATATCTAAGGCTGGAGGGGGGGGTGAAGATCCCAAAGGAATGGGTGAGAAGGTAATAAAAACCAGAAGACCAGGATACTTGCTAAGAGATAATGTCATTTAGATATGACAGGGAAACTGCACCCATGAACTCTCAACAATATGGTCCCTAAACAAGATTGTATAATGGCAGTCGACAGACCAATGTGGATGGAGGAAATTTCAGAAGACACCACCCACGGAGAAAGAACAACAGGCAATCAATGGTTGCTAAGCAAGGGAAGGATTAGCCTTTCTGGAGGTGAGTTCCTTGATAGATTATTTGGTACTGAGCACTCGGCCCTAAGCAATAAACATTTGTGCAACAATTAAAGAAAAAGCAACAATAACAAAGAAGAAGAGGTCATGAATTTGAGAGCGAGTGGAGAAAGACAAGGGAGAAGCTAGATTGTGATTAGACAGAAACAGTGAAGGGATGCAGGATGTCTTTCTGTGCCCTGTAAATGTGCTTTATTACCATTTGTTAATAAAGAAGCTGTTTTGGCCCTTGGCAAGGCAGTTTAGAGGCAGGCAGGAAATCCAAGCAGAGATAAAGGAAAAGGTTGGAGTCAAGGAGAAATGCTGCAGGCTGCCGTCCAGAAAGCAAGATGGACTGAAACACAGGTAAAGCCACAGAGCCATGTGGCAATATATAGATTAACAGAGATGAGTTAAGTTGTAAGAGCTAGGTGGTAATGAGCCTGAGCCTTAGGCCAAACAGTTTGTAATTAATATAAGCCTCTGAATAATTATTTTATAGGTGGCTGCAGACCGAGGGTAGAAAAGAGTCCTCTGGATGGTGGGCCTGGACTGGTCCCAAAACTTTAGGTTACAAAAATGGGAAGATGGATAGATAAAAATGATATAAATATAGTACTCATTTGAAATTCTCAAAAAAAAAATACAAAAAAGAAGCTAGAAAAGTTAAAGCAAATTCTTACTTGGAACCTCAAGAAAGAGATGTAGTGGGATTATGTTCTTACATTGTAAATAATTATCCTGCCTATTAGTTTAATAAAAACGCTGACTGGCTGAATGCAGACAGGAAGTGTGGTTAGAGGTACCAGACTGGGAAAACTCTGGGAACAGGAAGAGCAGCGCAGATGCCAGGAGACATAGGAAAGAAGTTGAAATGCTGCTAAGAAAAGGTACCGATCCACATGGCTGAACAAGATAAGAATCATGGGTTAAAATACAGGAGTTAGCAAGTTATATGCCTAGGCCCTAAGCTGATCAGCGTAAAATTAATATAAGTGTCTGTGTGTTACTGCCGGACTGCCAGACTGCCTGTCAAACCTGTAGGCTTGGCCCGGAAAGGCTGGGCTAGAAACCTCTTACTACAAAGAGATACTGCTAAGGTGACTGACATTCTGAGCTCATCCAATGATGTCTAAGGCCAAACACCTTCAGTGAGTCTCCCTGTGGCCTGATACCAGGGTCTTAGTCAGGAATGTAACAGACATGACCCTACTCTCACAGAGTTTATAAGGTGGGTGTTCTATGGCACCTAGCAGATTATGAAATCCTGTTGGTTAATGATCATGGCTTTGTCAAGGAGAATTAGAAGGTGTAAGTCAGGAAAAAAATGCAGCAGTGTGGGATAGAGAACCATGAAGAGAAAAAATTGTATAGTATCACTCTATGTGTTACAAACTGCATGATTATGTGCCCACCAAAAGTATCATACATCAAATTCTTAACTATCAATGAGATAGTATTAGGAGATGGAAAGCTTGTCAGTAAATAGGTCTTGCACCATGAATGGGATTAGCCACCTTGTGAGAAGAAAGACCCATGAGCTTGCCATAATAAAACATTGCAAGAAGAGAGCCACCTGCAAAGTAGGAAGCAGACCCTTCCAGACACTGGATCTGTGGGCACCTTGATCTTGGGCTGTCCAGCCTCCAGCTATGGAACTATGGAAATTTTCATTTACAACCCGCTTCAGGGGCTTACCTATGATTTAATTTTCTTCTACTTTAGCCCAGGTAGTTTTTTTTTAAACTTATTTATTTATTACTTATTTGCCTTGGTGTTTGCCTGGAACTGGGAACTGGAACTAGAGACAGTTGTTAGCTGCCATGTGGGTGCTGGGAATTGAACTCAGGTCCTCTGGAAGAGCAGCCAGTGCTCTTAACCGCTGAGCCATCCCTCCAGCTCAGTTTTTAAAGCCTCAAGAATATGCCCTTTGAAAAATTCCTCTGGACACTTTATATTGTTCAAAATATTATATTAGGAAATATCTCCATAAACTTAAATAATGAGGCATTTCATTTATTATGCATTGGATACTGTGCTAAGTCACATTCCTGTCAGCCTTATGAATACAGACAATGCAGTTGAGGCTCAGAGAAGTTTAGCTACTCCTGATGAGAGATGCCTCAGTTGTTAAAGTGCTTGCCATACAAACAGGAAGATCCTACCACCCACTTAATGAGCTTAATGTGAGAGCTCTCTCCTATCATCACAGCTCTAGGGAGTAGACAGGAGGATCATCGGTCTTGATGGCCAGCCTCTCTAGCCCACTCAGTGGACTCTAAATTCAGTAAGAAGATGAAGGAGTCTCCTAGAGTAAAAGCATTTGCTCTGCTGCTCAGTCCTGGTGTCCTAAATTCAATTCATAGCATCCTTGGACAGTACAGAATCTCAAAAATGTCCTTTGACCTCTACATATTCAGTTACTCTGGTGATGCCATCCCAATGTGGGTACATATGATAACAATACATAAAATGTAATTTACAAAACTAGATGGGGAATGATTGAGGAAGACTTCCGTAACATTCTCTGGCGTCTGTCCACACACATGTAAACACACACAGACATGCATGCAAATGCATGCACATACATTATGTTGTTGTTAATGCTTAGTTACTTGTTCCAGAGCCAGCAAATGTCAGACATAACACTAGATTTCAGTGCCTGTGTCCTTGATTACTGCTACAGAGCAAGAGCAGAAAAAGCACAGAAAAAGAAAAAGGCTCCACTTTCCTTTAATTTTTTTTTTGGGTAGACCGTGGCTCTTGGATAATATAATTAATGTCTGTTTTGTTCTCAGCCTCTTGGAGCTACTTACCCAGTTATCCCCAGTCAGTGTTTTTTACCTCCCAGTACTTAATTTTTTCTTTTACAAATCTGTCTCTAGAATTTTAATCATTCTTGGCTCACTTCTCTGACAGCTTAACCAGAGGAGATGTGTGCTGGAATTGCAATCACAAAAGTGCCCTGAAATCGAGAGAGAGAGAGAGAGAGAGAGAGAGAGAGAGAGAGAGAGAGAGAGAGATCCCAAACTCTTTTATAGTACATCTAGTACATCTGATCTAAACAGGAAATTAGAAAACATCACATACTCACATACTTAACTGGAAAAATACTTGAAATGAAATGAAAAGTGAGATTTACTGTTATTTAGATTTTGATTAAAAATGTTTACCCTTATCTAAGGCTCCAGGACACTGGAAATGAAGGAGCAGAGAGAAGGCACACTTTATAGGACCTTAATGCTCTCCTCCTATTATGTTATATTGCTGTTTCTTAAGCCTATGGTCAAATACAATAGCTTTATTAAAGCTATAATTCAGTTAGAAAGGGGAATGAATTTTCTGCCATCAGAGGACTGGTGAGGGATGGGAGAGGCCAGTATTCTAGAGAAGAAAACACTTCCAAAAATACAGAAAAATCTGGTAAAGAATGTGGCTCCCCAGAGGGCTGGGTGTGCTCTGCCTAAGCAGGGCTTTTCCAAATTCACTGATAAACAAGATGCTTAACTTCTAGTCCATCCCATAAGATGAAGAGAAAGGAGGTCTGTATTGTGTGGACACCTGATAAGGCCTTGCTTATTTGTCCCAAATTCCCATGTGGTATTGGTAATGAATATAATATAGTATGATAATATAATATAATTATTACTGCAACAGCAACAATAACAATATTCACACTTGTTAGTCACTTGCAATGGACCAAGTACCCTAGCCATTTCTTTCTGCATTTTCAATCCTTCCATATAAGTGTACATTGTACGTAGAGCAAATTCTCACCTATGTCTTCCTTTCATGTTCCTTCCAGCTTCTGTAAGTCTCCTTTGTTTCCCTAGACGATTTCTTTCATGTCATGTATGCATGTATTTTACATGTTTGTATAAAGTATAGGAACCACAAATGAAAGAGATACACAATACTTTCCTGAGCCTGCATTAATTCACATAAAATACCATTACCTGTAGCTGTATCCATTTCCTTACAAATAGTATGATTTCATCCTTGCTGATCAAGAAAAACACACTGTATACACCCACAACATTTCTTTATCCATCCTGGGGTTTGTTGTTATTTTGAGACAGGGTCTCCCATAGTTCCTGTGAGCTCCAGCCCACTCTATAGTCATGACTGGCCTTGAATTCATGATTTTCTTGCTTATACCTCTCAAGTATTACAGGTGTATGCTATAACCTGTAGTCCATTTCTTATACCATCTATTTTCCAGGACAATCTCAAGATGCAAATGTAATTATTATTTGTACTTTATGAGTGTGGAAACTGAGGCACAGAGAATCTAACTTACATACGTTTATGCAAGTAACAGAACCATGATTTGAACTTATCTTTTAGCCTATATACTTGGCCATGATTATGTGGCTAAATACAAAGCTCTGCTTTCCAGCAGGCCATGTGCCCAGGCACTTAGGGATGGGCGGGAGCAGAGTGAGCTCTCTAGGGGGAACAGTAACCTCCATGCAGTCTGAGAAATGAAGGATTTGGAAGGAAATTGTTGTGGGGCCTCCAAACTAAAGCTGTTCTGGCTCCTTTGAAGGGAGAGAAATGCAGCAATTTCAAAGAGTGGGGAAGGTTAGAGGTCAAGCTAAGCCACCGTAGCTAAGCGATACAGAAATGCAAGCCTGTCATTGCTAAAGTGACAAAATAGAATATCAGGACACATTCACAGCAGCCTCACACGCTCATTATGGAAACTGACTGCCGTTATTTCTGAGGCATTTTTGTTAGCTATGTAAGGGACATATGGCATCACGAACCATTATTGATGCAACAGAACATGAGAGACTGAGACTTGGGGCAACTCTAATCTTGGCCAATTTGCTTAACCTCTCAGCTCCTTTAAATGTAAAATAGAAATATTAATAGTGTCTGCCTCATAGTGTTTTTACAAGGCATAGAGTGATAGCAATACAAGCAAAGTATTTGACATAGAACACGGTACATAGATAGAAAGATCCGGGTGGAAGTCCATTCTCCCTTTCCGTTTCCTGTCAAGTAACATCTGCTCCAACACTAGGTCTCAGTCGTCTTGAGAAAAATATAATATTTATTTATGAGTAGAACCTTTGAATTCTAAACATCAACATATACTTACCAAGCATCCTATGTGCTCCAGGGGGGAGTTGCATGCTGGAGCTGTAGGAGGATTTTCCACGGCCTTGTTTAACTTACAGTTTGGTGGGTCTGAGGTGCTGAAGATGACAAGATCAGTAAGGATGCAACTGAAGTGTGTAGGAGCAGACCTCATGCATTCTGGAACCCGAGAATGCCTCCCTGGATAAGTGGCTGTGCCTTCAGGGTGAATGGCAATAGAGAGCCAGTGGTTGGGTGAAGGCCGAAGTGGGATGGGGAGTGGGTCAGCACTGTTGCCCAACTAAAGTCCTCAGGTGAGACTCAGAACCCAGCAGCCTCTGCTCTATCAGAACTCTGTTAGAGGGAGAATTCTCTCTGTGTCTTTGTAGTTTTCTACTCTGTCAAGATTCACTAGGGAAGACAAAGACTACCTGATATATCCAGGACTAAAGGTTCATAAGGCAAGGACTTAGAAACTGGAGGATGAGGAGGATAGCTGGGAAACAACCAGAGAGGCAGCCCCTGACCATCTATTCTAGAAATCCCAAAGAAAGGGATTTTCCAGCGCCCTCCAGGAAGCCACTGAAGATCACTGCAGCCCACATGTCTGATTTAACTATCTCAGAGGAAATAGCTTCTGATTTTTCATGTTTCTAAACATGATGTCAGGTCAGGACTTTGTCAGTCAGGCTTGAGCATGAAGCCAGGCAGGGAATCGGGTTCTGAGGTCTAGCTCCTGGCCTCTCTTTTCTGTGCTGTGAAGCATTTTACCTAGAAAGAAATGTACTGCGCTTTTATCTCGTCAAAGACACGCCTTTACTGAATGTACTCCAGAGAAGAAAAATATGCTAGTTAATCATTGCATTGCTCTCTTATCCTCAGGTAGGCAGGTCCTCATTCTACAGACATAAAAATGCATGTACATGTGGTTGGGAACAATATCTCTTTATAATTGAGAGAAAGAAAATCATATTAGAAAATGTTGGTGCCAGTGGCCTCATCTTCCAAAATGACCCATGCAAAGGGTTAGTGAAGCAGTGCTGGATAGAGCCTGAGATCTGGTGAGGGCTGAGGAGCCCCTTTCAATGGGAATCAAATGTCTGTCTTGTCTCTGCCCTGTGCTAATCAACTTGCTTCACTTTATGGTGTCCCCCACAAGGACTGAGAGGAAACTGCTGTTTCTAACAGGGTTAGTTTCTTGTTTGTTTGTTTTTAAGATAGTGTCTCTCATAGCCCAGGCCTTGAGTTCCCTATGTAGATATGAATTCCTAATTCTCCTGCTTCTGTTTCACAAGGCCTGGGTTTTTAGATGCAAAATACCATACCCAGCTAAGCATATGTCCACACACAGGTTCAGGTGCACTGTAGGCATGTGCACACACATGTGACCATGTCCAGTATCATTCTTCAGGTGTCATCTGACTTTGTTGGGTTTTATTTTTGCATTGCTTCTTCTCATCTTGTAAGCTAGGCCTAGCTCCAGGGATCTGCTGGTGTCTGCTTTTCCAGTCTGGAATTACAAGTCCACATAAGTAGTAGCTTCTGTAAAATGGATTCTGGGGATCAAACTTGGGTCCTCATAGTTGTAAGGTAGACACTTTACTCTTTAGCTCTAAATTAGAGAAAAAGCTAAAGAATGTACACTATATCACATAGATAGATGAATGGACAAACCAAGATCATCACAGAAACAAGGCAGAAAGAAAGAGAGAAAGATTACAACAAAACAAAGGTCTCAAAATCTCTTATATGTGCTGTCACTCACGATTTTTTCTGTTTCTTTGCCTGAGGCTGCCTTCCTCTGCCTTCCTCTCCACTGACTAGTGTTGTCTTCTTTGCAGCTGAGTCCAGGGGCTAAGATGGCAGCGTGGCAGCACAGTGCTTGCCTCATGCATCCATCCCCAAATCATGCAAAACCCAGAACGACAGAGTATGAAGAAAATCATAGAATATATCTTCTTGGCTCTGCTCTCCTCTCCACATCTCAGTAAGATTTGCTCGTGTTATGTGCGCGTGCACGTGTGTGTGTGTGTGTGTGTGTGTGTGTGTGTGTGTTTTCTCATGGCTCATAATATTCTATTGTAGTGTTGGGTATTTGGGCTATTTTTGGTGTAGGACTATCATGAACAGGGATATTACAAATATTCTAGCACGCTCCCCTTGTGACACATCTCTTTTGGGTGTAGACCTTGTAGTGGAGCTGCCTTAAGTAGATGTTTTCTGTTGAATGTGACCAGGGTTTCCAGACATTTGTCTCTCAGAGGAGCACAGTGGCACTGCCCAGGAACTCTTTCAGATAAACTTCCAGATGTAGACTTGAACCCTAAAAATATTCCACAGGGAGGAGAATGACTCTTTTATAATAGATTAAGGGAGGATGGGGCCGAATTATAGTCTCTGGGCAAAGAGAAGGAGTTCAAAGGTGGCAAATACACCACTGTCCAATGACTCGGAAGAACTTTCTGTTGGAAAGGTTTCTTGTGGGGAGCACCTTTGCCTGTACCGGGATACCAAGGCACATCCAAAGTCCCTGCCTTCAGCACTGTCGAGTTTTGCTTAAGTGGCAACACATATTTTGCATAGCATTTCAAGTCAAACAGTGGGAAGTTAAACATTTGATGTGAAGCAATGTTGAGCTCCAAGGTGGAGGGTGGGGGAGGGGTGAGACTGTGTCTCCAAGTGGCTGGCACCTTGTCAGACAGAATGCTTAATGCAATGCACTTAAGGGAGGGTGTTGATAGAAAGTCTCCTTGTTCTGTGGTGTGCATAAAAATGTTTCTCATTGCCACTTCCCTCAGCCTTCTCTGCCCTTGCATGTTGATTTCATCTCATAATGCAAAGCTGTAGAAACGTGTTCTCTCTCTCTCCCTCCCTCCCTCCCTCCTGCAAGCAGCAATTATAGGAATAAAGCAAAAAATATTTTTTAAAAAGCCACCTGTCTGCAGACCTTTCTTTTGATGGTTTGTTTACAAAGGGGGGGGGGCTTCCCTAAATATATGGTTAATAAACAAATGAAGTGAATGCAGTCACCATCTCAGCAGCAGGGAATGGTGATACTGGGGATCCCATTCCATTTTGTGCACCAGTTTCCTTGTTATGATTCTTAATGTCTTAATTCTGTGATTATCTTTATGCCCTAATAAAAAGTGCTTTTAACAATTAGGGGTTGTCTCTCTGAAGTTGTATTTTAAATTAATTAGGCAGCGTATTTAACAGCTTCCACTGTCCATTAATGGTGCTGCATAGAAGAGTGGCAGGTGAGTCCTGTTTACAGTGACAATTGCTGTCTACCTCCTTCGTTTTGTTTACTTTGTGTATGTGTGTGTGTTTGTGTGTATTGGTTTTCTTTACTTTACACATCAGCATCAAAAAAGAAGGAGGAGGAGGAGGAGGAGGAGGAGGAGGAGGAGAAGAAGAAGAAGAAGAAGGAACTGTGAGAGGAAGAAGTCAGCTCAATGGTGAAAAGAAAGCACCCAGTAGTCCCTCCTTTTATCTTTCTTGTGTCTGTCCTTTGTGCCTTTCATGCTGTTGTAACCAGCACAGCAGCTTTATGGGCACCACAGACAGGAAGCCATGCTCTTTTCTTGGCATCATTTGGTTGGAGAGGAAAAGTCTTCAACTCCACCTCACTTGCAGGGTCTTCTACATTTGGGGAAAACTTTTTGTTTGTCTAAGAAACACATATAAACCCATGTGCCCCACAAATGTGTGAACGCCTGGTATTTAGAGGGTTGAGTCTGGCAGGTGGAAACAGCCCCTCTGACACGTCTCTATTTATTGTGTTATTTTTCCCAACAAAGGCTCGGATGCTAACTAGCTTTGTGAATAATTTGTGGATGGGAATGTAATCATTTTTCTAAGTCAGCCGGTGGGCTCAGTTCATTGCACTCCCCACCCAAAAATAAATTCTCCGGCTGACTGGGAACATACCGATTGTTGCTGCAAGTGAAGCAAACTTATGGGGGCCATTAAAGTGCCAGGGCATTGGAAAATAACAGTGAAGTGAATGCTGATTTGCATTTATGTCATAAAATAACTTGTCACCTTCAATTTATCACAGTAATTGGTACCAGACGAGAATGTGTGATGCTTATACTTTAGTTCAAAGCCACCTCTCCTCACCTCTCAGTCCCTGCCTGAAGTAGTCGCAAATGTACTTCAAAAGAGAAGGGGGTCTCAGGATTTTTTTTTCCTTACCTTTGGAATTTGAGTGATGGGATGCATTAATTATGCAGAAAATGAATAATTATGATTAATACATGTTATGTGTTTCCTTTACAATGAATGCCATGCTTGAGTAGTATTTTTCATTTATTACTGTAGTCAGATTTCATAATAACCTAGAACTTATGTTTCATTGTTGACTCCATATCACCCAAGCAAGATGTAAGGTGCACAAAAGCCGAGTCACTAGCTCAAGGTCATGTAACCAATAGGTAGTAGAGTCGGTGTTTGTGCCCACAAGGTAAGACCCCGGAGCCTATGACATCAGACCCTTCGCTGAGCTGCTGCCTGAGGCACAACATAATATAAAATTAAGTCTGGACCACTACCTGCGAAAACATCTTTAAGATCTTTAGATCTATGAGCAGGATACAATGATAATGACCCAGCATTATCCTTCCAAAAGAGACATCTGGTTGGGACAAGTTACCTATCCCACCTGGTTTTAAGAAACTAATCAATGGTTGATGGTTTTTAGCAACATAGTGAAGCATGGTTCTTTTGGTTAGAACAGACTGCCTTAAAATCTGGGATTCCAGTTTAACAGAAAGCAATTTCTCACAGGATGTCATAGTTGCATCTCCGTTAGGGCAGTTCTTCAGCTCTCTTCATTTAGCTGTTACCAGGGCAGACTGTATATTTTATTTCTATGAATTATGAGTTATTCCTTTGATGACTTCTAACATGTTTCTGAGCTCAAGTCTTCCATGTTTCGGGAAGAAGGTCAACACAGCTTCATCTGACTGGTGTGTGACTGGTGTATGAACACCCTGAGAAGGCGGTGTATGTTCAGCTTTCAGGAGCATGTAAATCACACTGCATCTGATGACAGATCAGGGCTTAGATCTCCCTGTACCACTGCATTGGAATCTGGCCAACTCACTCTACTTCTCTAAAGTTGAATTTCCTCTTCTGTCAAAACAAGTTGATGATACCTCCCTGAAGAGCACGGAGAGTCAACTGAGCACAGTTAGTTAACATTGGTAGGACACATAATAGATGACGTCATGAATACCCAAGCTGTCTTTCATCTGGCTTACACTTTGGAGGAACTCACTATATGCATGTCACATTTTGTCCATCCTTTCATCCACTGTGGATATTTGTGTTATTTCCACCCTTTGGCTATTGTGAATAATGCTGTTGTGGGATCAGTGTACAAATATCTGCTCAATTTCTGGGTCATAATTCTTTTTAGATATATATCTAGATGTAAGATTGTTGAGTATACATAATTTAGATATTTTATTTACTTTTTGAGGCCAGGTACCTTTGTATATATTATGTAGACCAGAGGCAATATTAAAAGGCACCTTTGGATTCTTGGGCATTCTTGCTAGACTATTTTATCTAATTAGGTCAAGGACCTAGAAGGCAGTACCATAAAACCAAGAAGAGTATGCTACTCACTCATTTGGGCTCGCTGACGCCTACCTCTCCTCCCAGTTACAGGTGACAGATTGCCAGAGCAGGAGAAAAGAATCCCAGAACAGGCAGCAATATGGTTTAAAATTGTTTTGCTATAGATATGTGTCTGACTGTGACACTTATCCCACCCCCAGCTCACCCCCTCCTTTCTCTGCTTGAAGAGCTAAGGCAGGCACCCTGGTATTGTTAACCCTTTCAGATCCAGCTTCAGTGACTCCTTCCAAGTGCTTGCTGCTTCTACAGCCCTGCCTCTAAGCAGCACGTTAGCCAGGAAGCTGCCAGTCACTTGATGACATCAATTGTTCTGTAACTGACAGACACTGAAAAGTCTCATTATCACCAATAACAGGAACACCTCATCCATATCACACCTGTCAAGGCAGTCAGGCTGGGTCACCTATGTATGTATGTATGTGCCAGCAAAAGCTGGCTCCAGTGTTATAGACAAGGAGACTCACACACACTGGTGATCAGCCTTGCCTATTCAGCCCAGTCCCCAGGGAGGACTTGCAGAAGATCAGAAAGAGCCACTCTTCAGAGACCAGACTCCTTTGATGTTACTCTGAACCTGTTACTGCTGTTTGGAGGTGAGCTGTTTGGAGGTAAGTGTTGACTCTGGGGAACACAAGCCAATGGCTGGAAGCTAGGAAAGAGTCCTCTGCAATGTGCAGTTGCAGCTGTTCGGTGGTCGCTTGGCACAAGCGTTTTCACAAGATGTTCAGGCAGAGCCTTCTAGGAAAATCACTTTTGACTGCAGTATTGGGAGACCTGCGTAGACTTAGAGGCAGAAATAACTGGGTGTCATATGGAGCTCTTGGGGTTTGGCAACCAATGAACTGGGGTTTGTCGGAGGCAAATTAGTTAGCCATGTTGTGTAGGGTTTTGTGTGTGTGTGTGTGTGTGTGTGTGTGTGTGTGTGTGTGTTTTACTCTTTATTCTTTGGGGGGCCTGACACCCAGCTCCCAAATAATTACATAGAGACCTATTCTTATGAAGGCCTGGTCTTAGCTTAGCTTATTTCTAGCCAGCTTTTCTAACTGAAGTTATTCTGTCTAGCTTTGGCTGCTGGGCTTTTATGTTTCTCTATTCTATATAACTTTCTTTCTTACTCCATTGCTGGTTGTGTGGCTGGCCCTTACTCTCCTCCTCTCCTCCTCTTCTTGTTTCTTGAGCTTTCTTCCCAGAGTTCTCTTATTTACTCTCTCTACCCACCAGCCCCACCTATCTTTTCTCCTGCCTGGATATTGGCTACACAGATCTTTATTAGACCAATCAGGTGTCTTAAAGAGGCAAACTAACACAGCTATACAGAGTTAAACAAATGCAACATAAAAGAATACAACATATCTTTGCATCATTAAACTAATATTCCACAGCATCAATAAATGTAACACATCCTTAACTAATATTCTACAACATTTCTGTGCCTGGTTTTCCGTGTACCCTGATCTAGATTAGTATAGCACAGTGATACATTTATTATTCAAAACAAGCAAGATATGGAGGCAGGGTAGAGGTCCATTGATAAAAGGGTGATACAGAAAATGTGGCACATATACATAGTGGAATTTTATTCAGTTGGTTTGGTGGCATACACCTGTAATTTTAACACTTGGAGTTCAAGACAGGATCAGGAGTTTAAGGCCATGAAACCATCTGGGTGTTGTAATAGGTTCTCCGGCCTTTCCGACCTAGCCTCGAGGCTTGCTCCCACTCTCAGCCCTGCTTCGCCTCAAATAATCACACACGGGCTTAGATTGGTTTTACGCTGTTCGGCCTAGGGCCCAGGCATATAACTTGCTAGCTCTTTAGTCTTAAACTAACCCATCTTTCTTGTCCTGTTCAGCCATGCGTCTCAGTACCTTTTCTCAGAGTGGCACTTCAGTTTCTTTCCTCTGCTGCCATCTCCTTGCCACACATTTCTGTGACATCTGTGTCCCATCTGAGATGCTCCTGAGTTTCCTTAGCCAGGTAGCCCCGCCCACACTTTCTGTCTGCCTTTAGTCAATCAGCTTTTATTAAACCCATAGGCGGGACAAATATTTACAGTGGCAGGAAACAGAGGCAATGTAACATAATCCAACTACATCTGGGTCTACAATGTGAGACCCTCCACATCACGTTTAAATATTGATGTGTGCTACAAAATATACACTCTATAATTATTAGATATTAGTGTTTCATGCTACTTCCATCTTTTTAATGTTGGGTGAAATAAAAATAATCAGAATGTATGTACAGAATATAAAATTTACACTCAATTATAACACATCCGTCTTGAATCTTCCTGGGAGCAACTGGCAGTGTCATTTCTGTCAAGATGTTTGAGTCTCATGCCACCTCCCACATTCTGGAAGCAAGAAGTCTTTCCTAATCTGATTCCATCTATCAGCGTGGTGTCATGATGAAGTGAGTCACCTCTGGAGTCAATTACTAGGGTTCATATTACTGCACTTCAACTTCCAAATTCTAATCTTCAAGCTTCCTGCTTCTGTATCCTGATCAATAAAATAGGGGCAGCACTTGTGTCTGCCACTTAGGTTTGCCAAGCATGGTACTCAGCAGGAGGCAGATATGTAAGCAAAGTCAGTCATTTTTACTAGCCTGTCTCGCTAGTGCACCTGCTCTAGGTAGAGAGACAGTGTCACACTGGAGCCAGATCACAATGGCCAGGTCTGCATACAAGGGACCACACAATGATACCATCATCCACATGGGAAGTGTTTGCATCACAGACACTGGCAAACAATATCAGTCAGCTGCTCTCACCTCTCTTTCCCTCTAGTCAGTCGCTAAACATTCACCCAGGTACTTCTGGGTGCAACGGAGTCCTCTGAGCCACCTGCCTGCTTTTCCATAGCTCCACTGAGAAGTGCGAACCAGGATCAGAGCCCAACAAACCAGTAAGCATATGAGGACAGGAAGATCTTCCCTTCTTGGCTCTGTAACTACTGTGATAAAGAACACATTCAATAAAATATCTGCTCTTATGGAAGCATTCATTCATTTATTCATTCAGATAGGACCTCAACATATAGCTCAGATTGATCTTGAACTTATAGTCCCCCTGTTTCAGCTTCCTTGGTATTGGAATTTCAGGTATGCAGATATTACTTTTATTACTTCCATACATGATCTATCTATCTATCTATCTATCTATCTATCTATCTATCTATTTATCTATCTATCTAATGTAGCCCAGGCTGTCCTCAAACAGGTAATCCTCCTGCTTCTGCCTCCAGAATGTTGGGTTCACAAGTGTGAGTCACTATACTAAGCTTTATCTCTCTTGCTTAAAAACAAAACAAAACCAAAACACCCCATCACATTTATTCAGTGTGTGCACATACGTGCACACTCATGCATGTGCCATATAGAGGTCAGAGGATAACTTGTGGGAGTCGGTTCTCTTCTAGTCTGTAGGTCCTGGAGGTTGGACTCAGGTCACCAGGCTTGGGTACGCGCCTTTACCTGCTCAACCAGGTAACTGTAGTAACCAAATCAAGCCCCGACAAACACGAGGAATAGGGAATTTAGCATCCGGAACTGGACCAGTCACAGGCTCAGAGGAAGGTGTCAGGCAGCTGGACAAACTTCTAATGGTAGGGACCTTCCTGGCTCGGCAGCTCTCTCATAGTTCAGAAGCAAAGTCTTAGGAAGAGGCAATGCAACTGATGGAATTTAATCCATATCCTCCTTGGTTGTCAGGGAGCAACTAGACCCAGGATTCAACAGTCACAGTTTGATACTCCCAGGAAGTCTGTATATCTGGAAGAAATGAATGTTGGTGGCCACAACTGGGGCAAATATTTACCTCTACTTTCTTAGTCCCCATGGTGGGAAATTATTGGTGATTCTTTTCTCTTAACGGGGTTACCAACTAAGCCTGGCATGCACAGCCATTCGCAGAAGGCACTGGTAGTCATTACATGATACGTGAAAACTACATAGCTACCAGCTTGCAGGACACTATGACCTCCAGGGAAGACATCATGCTCCCGGTTTACTGAGTTGATGTGCCCTTTGCAGACATGCACTTTGCAGAGCAATCACCAGGGGTGTTCTCTGGGGAAAACCTTAAGAACTTAATCGGCTCTTTCAACTCCAATCTCTCTCCTTTCTGCCCAGGGTGATTAACGCGCCAATGGCTTTGATGACAACTCCCAGAAATCTCCAGGGATCTATAATCTTGGGATGGCATCATAGGAAGATTTGTTTCCTCGCAAGCCCTTGCGCTTTCTGCAGGCACCAGGCAAACTCTGGGGGAGGTCTTTTGTAAATCTGTCAGGAGCATTGCTGGGCCTCCGGAGGCCTTTGCTGGTTTGAGTTGCTTTTCCTTTCCACTCCTCATTGTGATCCTTTCTGGAGGTTTCATTCTCTCCCATTCATTCTTTTTTGGTTTGCTTTGTCTTGTTCGTAACCGTGCTCATTTCTTTGACACTATGTGGTGACTGTAGAATCTTTGAATGGTATTCTGATTGGGGGAGAAATAGGCTAAGAAAATGGCACAAGGAAGAATAAGTAGTAACACTGCCCCTCTGCCCCGACAAAGATGCATGGAATATGTCTGATATTGGAGGGCAGGAAGGAGGGGTAAGGTTCTCATGAGCAGCCATGCAAGGCAACAAAAGCTCAATGTTGATGCACTGGAATAAGATTCATATTAAACAGAGTATCTTTGTTATGCAATAACCTTTGAACTGGGTGGACATGAGTGGAAAAGAGGCCACTTACTCTTCTTGTTTTCATCCTCCTGTGTTTTATCCTGGGGATCAGCTGCCAATGTTTTCTGAGCCTTCTTACATGGCTGGGACCTATCCTAAGTGCTTTGGATGTGCTGACATATATTAACTCCCGTTCTTGATGCTGTGAGAAATGCAGGACCAAAGCAACTTAAGAGAGGAAAGGTTTACTTTGGTTCATGGTCTGAGGGTACAGTCCATCATGGCAGGCAGTTCATGGCAGTAGGAGAGAAGCAGCTGGTCCCATTGCATCAGCATTTAGGGAGGAGAGAGAGAGAGAGAGAGAGAGAGAGAGAGAGAGAGAGAGAGAGAGAGAGAGAGAGAGAAAGAGAGAGAGTGAGAGAGATGAGTGTTGGTGCTCAGCTGCTTACTCCTTTATTCAGTCCATGGAATAAGTCCATGGTGTCTCCCACATTCAAGGTGGGACTTCTCTGCTCTGTCAGACTTTTCTAGAAACACCTCCATAGGCACACACAGGACTTTGTTTCCTTACTTATTCTGAATCCTGTCAACTTACCAATTGAGATAAACCACCACAACTTACTGAAGGTAGTTTTATTGCTATTCCTATTTTCAGGCAAGGATACTAAGGATCGGAGAATCTGGGGAACTTGGCTAAAGTCACAGAACTAGAAAACAGAAGGGGGCTCAACCCTAAAGGCTGCTTTCTCTAGAACTCAGCCTTTTATCAGTACATTCCAGAGTGTCCTGAACAAATAAGGAGCATTGTAGTGGGATTATGTTATTACATTGTAAATAATTGTCCCGCCTACTTCTTTAATAAAAAACACTGATTGGCTGAAGGCAGACAGGAAGTGTGGGTGGAGTTACCAGATTAAGAAAACTCTGGGAACAGGCAAAGCAGAGCAGAGATGCTAGGAGACACAGAGGAAAGAAGTTGAAATGCTGCTGAGAAAAGGTACTGAGTGCAGGGCTGAACAAGATAAGGATCGTGGGTTAGTTTAAGAGCTAGCTAGCAATATGCCTAGGCCCTAGATCAATCAGCATTTTTATTAAACTGTATGTTTAATAAAACATGTATGACCACTATACATGATGTCATCATATCCTGCCCTCTGTGCCTGTTTTTTTTTGAAGCCTCAAGACCTACAATTCCCCTTCTGGTCCCCACATTGGCATTCTTTCGTATCTTAGCAGCAGGTGCTTTTTCCAGGCTCTTGTTCAGACAAGAGTTCTTTCTGACTGAGAAGCTCTTCCCTCTCACTTTCCCTTCTATGTTGGCTGACTTTTGCTCATTGTTCTGGTCTTTGTTTAAATGCCACATCTTTCAACCTCCAGTGTGAGGCTGTCCCCTATTAGCACTCTTACAGGGTCATGTATTTTCCTGTCATTCCATTTATTACAGAAATGATTTGCTTAATGTCTGTCACCTCTACCAGATTCCACACTCCAGAAGATTAGAAAGCACATCTTTCTAGTTAACTCACTTGTCTCCACCACTTAACATAGTGTCCGGCCGAAAGCAAGCACATGAAAACTAACTATTCTGGGACCATGTACAGACATGCTCAGTGAAGACTTTGAATAAAGAAGATTGCGTTTAGGAAGACAGTGCTGCAGCTACACAGATCTGTACTGCTGCATCTTATATGCATGGGATGCTGTTCAAATTGTAAAAGGAGAAACTAGAACTAATGTTTGTTTTAGTGCTGGGGCACTGTCCAAGAGAATCCTCAGTGTTAGCCTGCTGATGTCACATCACTGGACACTACAGGGAAGCTGTTCAGGAAAAGGACTTGCAATGGCTGGCAAAGTAGAAAAGGCACTTAGGTGATTTGGGGCAGTAGACGTTTGTTAAGTGAACTGGAAATATTTCAACAGTGTCACAGCCAACACAACTGTGTTGGTATTTGAAGAACACACCTGGGCCGTACCTATCCCTTGAAAAGAATCGAATAGGGATTCCACACTGAGCACCAACTCTGGAGTTGCTACATCAGAATCATTATCATAACTTTTTACAGCACCAATCATATGTACAGGATCATAGCGTCAGAAAAGGCACAAACTATGGGGAGCTGGGTCATGAATATGGCTTTATAGAGAGACTTTGGATGAATCCCAATTACACAGATAGATAAGAAGAAGGCCACACAGTAACATTTTTTTTTTTTGACTTTTATTAGCTCCATGCCTTGAGAAGTCAAAGATGCTTAACCTCCCCGTTTGTTAGCAGTTTTTGATTTTGCTAATAGGTCACTGGAGAGGGGCTCACAAAATGATGAAGCCGAATATCCTGCCCCTGGAAACAAGGTTGATATTCAATATGCAGTGTCGGTTGCTCTGCTTTCTTTGAGAGGCTGGCAGAGTGTGGGCTTCAGTGTCACAAGGCCAAAGCTCAAGTGACAGTGGCTGGACTTTGCATCAATGGAAGCTGTGGCAGAAGCAGAAAGCTAACTGGAAATGAGTCTTTTACTCGCGGTGACCGCCCTTTAATCCTAGACACAACCCACCCAGGCCATAGCTCTTTCCTCTGCAGTGTGGCATCACTGGGTGGGCTCTGATGCTGTCTGAAGGTCAAGCTGAGGGCTCTATACACCATAGGCTGCATCTTGGGCAGCTCTGCCACATGGACTTTCTTTTCTCCTGGTCCCAATCTTTCCTTTTTAACCATTTTCCTGGCTTATATCTCAGACTTGCTAGTGGCAAACAGAACAAAATTTGTTATTGACTCTCAGGTCACTTGTTTCATGGATTATTTCAGGTCCAATCTTATTAAAGTAAATGTTTCTGCAGTGGGTAAATCTCTGAATAACCAAAGAGGGCATCTAATCCTCAAGTAAGGACCAGGCTGTGGCAAGCAGGATTTGATAACAGGGTTTAGAAGGTGCCCAGGTGGACTTTTTGTTTCAAACATAAGAAAAATGACATGACCTAAAAACCTTTCCTCTGTAAAACACCTATAAATGTTTTATAAAATATAACAAACTTCTTTTTAAATGCAGAGCTCAACTCATAAAAATGTAGGAAAGTCCCCAGGGCCCTCAAACAAAGAGAGAACCAAAGGCATAGTGATAGATGGGAAGTAAAAATGGGCCTGAGCGCTCTCTCTCTCTCTCTCTCTCTCTCTCTCTCTCTCTCTCTCTGTGTGTGTGCTCATGCCCCTGATCTTAGTAAGTATATTGGATTTAATTAGCCCCAGCTAGAAGGAAAGTTGGACTTGTCTAAGATCCCCCAAAGCCAAGACCCTCAAATGAAAAAGCTAATATCTTACAAAAGAAGGTTGTTTTTCTTATCTGGATTCTGGCTTGGGAAAAATTGTCTCTGACCCCACCGCCTACCATGGATCTTTATTTGTTATTTAGAGTTTTCTTACCTGCTAGTACTTCAATCACCAGGCAAAATATTTCAAAGACCCAGTTCTGGTTTCAAGCCTGGGGTTCCTGACCTAAGAAATGAAAACATTTTGAAAAGTCCTTATCTTCAATCCAAACAAAACAAAGAGTCTCACAGATAAAGTTTCCCCTAGGATGAGGTTATGACCTCAAATTACAAAACTCAAAGCCTCTAGACTAGATTATGCTATTTAGGAGAGCAAAAGAGAGTGCCCAGCTAATTTTACATTTCAGAAGCACAACACATAATTTTAAATATAAGCATATCCTAAATATTGCACACAACATGGGTATATCAAAAATTGATTCACTGAATACCTAAAATTTAAAGTTGACTCAGTGTTCTGTGTTTTGTGTGGTATCTAAAAGTCAATAAGAACACCCCAGAGCTGCAGGTAACAGAACAGTCAAGTGTATATGTGTGAATGAGTGATACATTAAAGAAAGTCTTGAAAACCAAGGAAAAGAAAACAACATTGAAAATAATGACAAGGAAGTCCTAGAAAAACAAAAACAAATAAAACTTCTGGAAATAAAAGAGCAATATCTTTAAGATGAAACAAATGGATCTAAACTTCAGGGTTGGATTACATAGTGGCTTTGACTGGAGAGAGACTAATTGATCAAGAGACAGATCTTCATACCTAGTGAGCATCAAAGAAATGTAGAATTAAAAGATGTGAAATTATTTGGGACATTCAGGGATACACAGAGGAAACCTGTCTTGAAAAACAAACAACAACAAACAAACAAAAACCAAAGGAGGAAATAAGACAACCTCATATATGCCCAACAATATTTCTAGAAAGAGCAAGAAAGGAAAAAATAACTGAGGAGACAATGACTCAGAATTTGTTTAGACTAAACAAACAAGCAAACAAACACCACCACTCCTGAAATTTTTAGATTTGTGAAATATTTAATTTTTCTATCAAAAAAGCTAAGGCAACAGGCAATATATAGAAAAATCATAATTAATTATGGGAAGAGAAGGTCTGGATGTAAACACAGTTTTAAAAGACTAATTAAAAGGGTGAGGAGACAAAGGGAAGAGAGAAAGAGCATTTGGTACTAGAGAAATTTGTCTTTAAGACATATATCCTCACACCATCCAGACATGGGGTACTTGACTTCCTCTGAACCTTCTTTTCCAATCTGTAAAAGAAATATCCAGTCAGTGCTAATCCTCAGAGCTCCACAAGACATGTAACACAAAGCCTTGTTTGTTAATATGCAGTCAGCAAAAGTAGCTATTAATATTATTGACAGTCCTAATTTCCCCCTGATATTAATTTCTACCGTGCCCTCCCCATGCACCCAGCCTTGGAAAGATTAATATTTAGATGTATGTCATGTTTCAAACAACAAATGAAATCTACTGGAAAAACTTAAATCATCAATTTAGGGCTCCCCCAGCCTCCAAAGAGAAGCTGCAGAGACCACGCCCTCTGTATTCTGGTCTCCAGAACAGCTATAGATCATTGTGTGTGGGGGGGGAGGCACTATGATGATAACGTGGTATTGCACCAATATTGTCCTAAATTCAAAGACAAAAACAAAGCCAAATTGTCAAGATTCTTTGACTTTCTTCCAGGTCAGCTTAAGATGTTACAATACAAAGTCATATTGCACTTTTCTCTACTGTGATTTTCTTATCACATCTTATTTCTGCTGGACAATTTTCCATTTCCCTTCTAGATTCTAAACTCCATAGAGCCAAATCATTCGCCTCTCTGGTTCACCGATGAACCCACAATGCTTAGCTTATGACCCTGGACTAGAAAGTTGAAAGGTCATCTACTCCACAGGTACGGAATGAGACTGG
Source organism: Sigmodon hispidus (assembly GCA_004025045.1). Lineage (NCBI taxonomy): Eukaryota > Metazoa > Chordata > Mammalia > Rodentia > Cricetidae > Sigmodon > Sigmodon hispidus. The sequence goes on from PVIH01003423.1 coordinate 47,598, forward strand.
AAGCTGGGAACAGTATTCACCCCGCCTGTGGCTGCCGTGTGAACGATGTTTTTCTAGAGCTGAAAGGGACTCCGGAGATGCTGCTATCTTCCCATGGCTTTTCCAGCAGGACCTGAGGAGGTTCTCAATTTGACTCAACTTCAGGGTTATTTATTATGGGGTAGAAACAAGATTCAAATGCAGTACAGCCAGTTTCCCAACTAGTTGTCTCCATGAAGAAGACAGTGGCCACGGATGTAGAAGAAAAATACCAGGAGATTTCACTGAAGGGAAATGTCCAGAACAGGTAACTTTATACACAGAAAGGTGACTGGAGGGCAAGGGGAGGGAGGCATGAGCACCTACTGCTTTATGGTTGTGTTTTATTAGTTTTTGGAGATTGATGGAAAAGTTCTAGAAAGAGTGGCGTGGTTGTGCAAATTTGTAAGTATGCATAATGCCATAAAGTATACAATTAAAATGATTGAAATTGCCATTTTATGTTGCCCATACACATTTACAACTTTAAAGAAAAGAGATCATGGCTGTGGTCAGTCTTTTAATCTTACCTTTTCAGGCCATTTGTAGAATGGGACAAAGTCTTTAATGGACATTAAAGAAAAAGTCATCTCCAGGAAGCTATAACAGCAGGCAGAGACAGCTGCAGAATATAGAGTCACTGGCTTAGAAGTGACATGTTTCTATTATAACCCATAATTTCTCAGCAGAGCAGAATCTGTGAGCTGGAACTAGGAAAAGGAGAGCCCTATAAGCTACTTAACTTTTTTTGGATGGGAAATAAAATAACTATTAAGATCATAAAAGGAAGCATATGGCACCCAAGGAAGGGAGAAGGATAATGTTTGTGACTGTTTCCTCAATGAACAATTAGTTCTCTATTCTCCTAAAAAATAATAAAGTGCCACTAAGAGAAAAATTTAAAACTGCCAAGAAGACATATCTGAAATGGAAATAAAGTTGAAAAGATAAATAAAATAAGCATTCCTTTGCTATATTTGGTGGAGTCCTGCAGAGAAAAAAAAAACTCCAGCCAGGCAGCATTGAGACATAGTTTATTAATGCAGTTTCCCCACAGCAGGACACAGAAAGAGAAACTGGTAAAACAGTCGCATTAAAAAATTATGACTCTTACATCTGATCTTTATGAATACATAGAAAAGAAACTGTCCTCCTGAGCTGTCCTTGGGTTGCGTTGAGGCAGAGATGCAAAGAATTAGTTTTTTTTTTTTTAACTCTAAAACATTACACGCATGTTTAGAGCAAACTAGAAGTTGCCTCCTCCATTTAGAAGTATTTATGAGAAGACTCTATGGAAGACGCGGAGTGGGTCTCTCAACTACATTTTGAACAAAGCCCTTTAGTCTACAAAATTGCAGTCTATTTGTACTCTCTTTGGGGGGAATGCAGTGGCTATAAACTGGTTGGGAATGGAATTTCCCCAGAGTTTGAGAGCTGGGAAGGAGCTTGGTGATGTGGGGAACCAGTGTTAGGTTGTATCCCCCTGCTCACTTAGGAACTCAGTTTAGAGGACGACAGCCCGCCTTGGGAAGTGGACAAAAAGGACAGAATAGGCAGAAAATGTGTCACACATGTTGTATGATGAGGCTTTTGTTTCATTTGTGTGTGTGTGTGTGTGTGTGTGTGTGTGTGTCCTAGGTCACAATGTGAAGTATATCATACTGTGATTCTGGAAACTAACAAATTTGTCACACATCTTCGTCCATGTAGGAGAACAGAGCCAGAGAGGAAGAACGCAGGACTTTCTCAAATGACAAACCACAGGGAGTCTGGGTCTCCTGTCTCCTCGAATCCTTTCCATTAAACTTAGTCATCAACATATGCTGGGAGGTGATTTGTTTCTGTGATATTGATTGTCAACTTGACAGGATGTAGAATCACCTAGAAGAGAAATTTCTAGTCATGTCTGCGAAGATGATTCCAGGTTTTCTTGAAGAGGAACAGCCATCTGCGCATGGGCATCATGGCTGGTAGCAGCTGACCTTCCTGGAGCAGTTCCGGTACTTGTGGAGCTACTGGGTTTTCTTTTCTCCATCTCCTTCTCTTACACTCCTTCTGTCCTTCTACCATTTGGGATTAGTGGTTGTAAAGGATGGGGCTTGAACACAAAGGGGCAAATTAGCACCCAAGGTCAGATGATCCATGACTCATAAAAACTCCTTGTATCTTAGCATCCTGCAAAACCGCACATCTCATTGCTCCCTGAAGCTTACAGGCCACACGAGAAATAGAACTACAGCCTCCCGGATAGGGATGAAGATGCCTCTAGGCTGACTCTATCATAGAGGGCATCTTCAGAAATAGTGGCCTACTGGCAACCATGAGCTCTAGGTATCTGTTAGCAGACCATGTACTCTAGGCTGTATAAAGTGTTATGTAACCACAATAAGGCCTGGTTATGAGAGAATCTTGCCTGGAATTCACGTCTCTCAGAGGAGGAACGATCTACCACGTCCCATTTGTGGTTCCCGTGTGCCAAGTACTCTTCTGAGAACACAGTAAATATTTACTCATCTAGTTCACACCATCAGCTTCTGGGTTGCAGAGGTCTTTCCAAGCTACAGTTGGAGTCAGAGGCTGAGAAGTGTCGAGATGTGTTAAAATAATTTGTTTTTCTTTCTGATTTGAAGACAGGAGGGCGAGCATACTTAACAGAGTTTAGAACTCTGTCACCGGCAGAGTGAATTAATCAGCAGTCAAGCCCAGGCAGAAAGGTCAACCGCCTGCTTTCTCTTGGCAGGAGAAATTGGGAAGAGAATTGTTCCTGCAAAGATTCATCACTTTTTGATGCTTTCCAGAAGTGCTGATGGATTTGCAGTGAGCCATCTACTTTTTTTTTTTTCTTCTTCTTCATCTTCTAATCTCTCTCATGTATTTTTGTCCAGCTGCCTTGGTACACTGGTGTGCTGCTTTCTAAAAACACCCATTTAAAACCAAGTGGAAATCAAGCCTGTGCCCTTGGCTGACTGAATCATTGTTTTCTATAGTGCTAGACGAGGGTCCTCCACACTTTGTCGACTTAATTTATCACAGATTAAAACTGATCTTGGAAACAAGTAGATCTGGCTTTAATAAAAAACTTAAGTAGAAATTTCCTGGGGTGTAAGGGGAGAAAAGGTTTTTTTGTTTTGTTTTTGTTTTGTTTTGTCCTTTAAGAGGAATGTGAATTGAGAATTTTTTTTAAACATGCTTCTTATGTGGATGTTTTATATGTTAACATTGAAACTCCATGGAATACTGATTGGATCTCCATTTTACAGATGAGGGAACTAAGTTAAATGATGAGCTGAAGGTAAATACGTGAGGGACAGAATTCAGATTATAGTCTCTCTGCAAAACCTATTACTTTTTCCAATTCATCTCCAGTTCAAAAATGAATTATCCCTGGGAGCATTCATTGACCATAGCACAATGTTAATGGATCTTTCCATACCCCAGCCTACTGACTAGCCACAAGGAATACCAACAGTTAAAGCCCTTTGTCTATAATTAGGCCTTGGTTCCCTTAACAACGCTACCATGTAATTAAACCAATTTTGCCAACGGGCAGATATGCTTCACTAGAAAATCTGTGAAGAGCCCTTTACATTATGCTCTGTTTCTTGCTCATGGTTACCCATGGTCAAGTCTGGGCTTGGAGATGAAGCACAGGAAGAATGTGGAGAATGCTGTAGGCCCAGAATGTGCCCTAGGAAGCTGGATCAGAACAGAGTGGATTTCCTGGGCAGCCTGTGGAACTCCAAATTTACTTGTTCTCATTGTTTCCCTCAGTGAACCAGGTTGAGGACAAATGCCAGTGGCCTAATCCCCTTCTCCTGGAGCAGCCTCCATTAACTTCAACAGCAAACCTCCTGGTTATTAATCATCAGAAATGAAAAATGTCTCTTTTTCAAAAGTGTAATTATCAGAGGTCTTACTGTGTCTTGAAAGAAGATGTATTTGCCGTTATCAGCACATTCTGTATTTAGTCTCTGGAAAAAATTGGCTTACACCACAGTTTATGGACTGAATTTTTCTTATAGCCAGAATAAGGCACGGAAAACAAGAGGAATACATTAAATAGTTAAATTACACATTATGCTACAGTGCTGAGTGAGAAGGGGCGCCCACAGAGAATTAATATTTTCCTGAGTCTATAAAACTTCAGGTTTACAAATTCAAGTCAAAGCTATTAGAGTTGTAACTAAAAGTTGCCTGGATTAAAGATTCTTAAATGAAAAGTTACAGGCAAGTTTACTTGGGCCCATATACCAATCTAAATTGTCTCAATTTTAAGTTTCCCAAAGGCCACAATCCAAATGTCATGTACTAAATAAACACTTACTGTACCCTTTCTTGTCCCAGTGACTGCCTTGAGAAGACAAGTGGTTATTATCCCCCCTCACCCCCCCAAAAGCAGCCCAATAGCCACAGAGCACCAGAGGAGTCCAGATGTTGGAGATTATCTCTTGAATGCAGCAGAATATATAGGAGAGATTAAAAGGTAGAATTAATTTATAACACTCTCTACTTGTTTGCAATATATGCTTGGCTTATTATCTGCACACATTATGTTGCACAGTAATTACAACGTTGAAAATCACCTGCAACATGTGACCACCACTGCAGTGGAGTTTCAAAGGGGGCTTTTGCCTGGTTTTACTCTGCACATCTGGTTCTATCATATTTAACAAATGATTAATATAGGAATATATTACAGTGAAATCCTTTCATTGCAGTTTTATTTGCTAGGAAATGGAGCACTTTTCTTTCATCTCTCCCTAGTCCCTTCCTCCCATTCTAGGTGGAACTCAATTTTTCAGTCCTAGGGTTCATTTGGGTGAGGACAGGGAATCCACTCTAGCCTTTGTTCCATTCCCAAACCAGAGCCACAAGGCAGTGGGTCTGCATCCTTTGTTTTACAAAGCACACCCCTCTAGCCAGAGAAAACTAAACCCTTATTTCAAAAGGAAATGAGATCAGGAACCTCAATCAGATCAAACCACTGGAATTAAATTCTAAACTTTAAACTCCCATTTATTGAAATATAAGTTTGTTTAGTCTATTTACACCACAATTTATGCACATATATACACAGAAGGCAAAAATCTGTCAAATAAAAAAGTTTTTCTTACTAAAAAAATTAAAAACAAAGTAAAGTGCATGGAATTGATTTTTTTTTCTGGTGAACATCATCATTGTCATATTTTTGGTCAGCTGGGAGAAACAGGAAGAAATTCATTACTGACTCTGCATACAACTAGTCCTGAATTCATAGCTGTTAGGCCAAAATGACAGGAGTTGGGGAATGAGTCAGACAAATCGCCAAGGTCTGTAGGGCTCCCGGGGGCGGGGAAGTCTTGTTCTTTGTCCTATCCAGAGCTGTCCCTCAGCTTGGAACAGTTATCTCACCATCGCGGCGCTGGAACAAAGGGAGAACACAGGAAGGGGGCTCCACCAGCCCGTGCCACAGCCTGCTCTGGTTGCACCCGCTCTGTGTTTAATAGGAAATAGCAGAATTAGCTCAAGGGCTCAAACGGAAGTTTTCCTTTTTGGGAAGGGGTTGGGGGGGGGAGCGACAAGAATGGACTGCATCTCCCATAGAGACTGCCTTTCGGGGGCCAAACCCCAGCAGCTAGTTTCTTCGGATCCAATCTCCACGCAAGCACAGAAAAGAATCCTTTTAATAAGCTGGGTGGAGGGAATGTCACACTTCTTGCCTCGGTGAGTTTGCCCTCCCAGAACTTGGAAAGGAAACCGCCTGGCATGAAAAGAAAGGGACAAGTGGGTAAAACAAGTTTTTAGGCAGCTTCGCCATCAGGCCACTGGGTGGGCGTTGGCTAGTTGGTCCTAGCCTGTGGCAGAGAAGACAGCCCTAACCTTCATCATTCATATCCCAGTCCCTCTCTTCCTCGGAATGTCATTAAGTCCCCGGGCCGGTGGCCGTATTTGGCCTTGCAGTGCAAAATGTGCTTGGCGAGGAAGTCAAGGCGGCGCTGTAGCAGCTGAGCGTGGGGGTCTGCGAGCTCGGCCAGCTCTGGGAAATGTGGTTCGTGGCGAGTGTAGAGGCGTAGCAGCCGGGCCGCCGCGTCTTGACCCCTGTGCAGCTCCAAGACCCGCCTAGCAGTTCGCTCTCGGAAGACACACACTGACAGTAACAGTGGCTCATTATACTTGTCCCACATGCCGGCCACCCTGTAGCCGTGCACCAAACCCGCCTCATTGTCCAGAAAGACCAACGCCCCTCCAGGTCCTCTGTGGAGGTTGCTCGTAGCGCGGTGCATAACGCGTGGGTCCCATTGCAAGCTGAAGAGGTTGCTTACGAGCCGGTCGAAGTTGGCCGTCAGGTAATCGAAGAGGATCAAATCAGTCCACTGTACAAGGTCCACCAGCTCTGCCTGGCTCAGGTTAGTCAGTTCGCCCCCAGCGTCGCGCAGGGGTCGCAGACGGCCGTCTTCTGATCGCCAGGGCTCGGGCACCACGACGTCGGTGAGGTTGGGCAACCAGCGCGTCAGGCTCACCACGCTGCCCTCGGTCCAGTGCGCGGCGCGCAGCTCCTCCTGCACCTGCACCCACTGAGCGCCCCGAGCCTCCACCCGAGCCAGTGCCAGCGGCGGCACATGGCGCTGGAGGCCCAACAGGCATGCAAGGTAGTAGGACAGGGCCTCTCCCTGGATCTGCTCCGGGTTGATGCCATAGCGTATACAGGCACGGGTGCCATCGGCAAAGCGGGCTAGACGGTTGGAACTGCGTCCGCAGCCTCCGCGATCCAGGGCCACTATCCGAGCACTCCGGGCCACCTCTAGCCACGCTGCAGCCTGAGCTTCGGAAAAGCCCCGGGGCACCTGCTCCTCCAGGCCGCGACTCCAGAAGACTCCACCGTGCACCGCCGTGCGCCCCGCCGACTCGGGCAGCCCGGCTGGCACGTGCCGCCCGCGATCGTCCGGGTGCCTCCCAGGCGGGTTATCTGCGCCGGCCGCCAGGGTGAGCAGCGCCCGGAAAGTTTTCAGGGAGCCGCCGCGGGCGTCCCACGCTAGGGGCGGGGGCAGAGGGAAGCGGGGCTCGGGCGCGGGGCCGCCACTCTGGGTCGGATGCCGGGGGAGTCGATCTTCGGGCAGCCAAGAGGCTGGCAGTTCAGTCCGTGGTGGCAGAAGCCCTCCCCACAGCGTCAGCAGCGAGCCCAACGCTAGCAGCCAGAGCCCCGCGGCGGCGGCAGCGCTCCGCATCCTCCGCCCCATGCTCCTGCCGGCGCGCTGGTGCCACCGCGGCCGCTTCAAGCCAAGCCCGGGCGCCCGGGTGCGGGCGGTGAGGCTGGCCCGGCTGTTGGCTGGCTCCGGGACTTCGGGTGCCGGAGCCCCATCGCGGCAGCGAAGCTCTGCGTGGCCCTGGCCAGCGATCTGCTCCGGCGCTGGGAACTCGCCTTGCCGTGGCTTCCCAGCTGCTTTTGTATTTCGCTGTGAGACCCTCCGGCGGGCGCGATTCACAGGCGCCCGGACCACGTGGGAGCGAGGGGGATCCCCCTCCCCCTCTCTGCCGCCTCTCCCCGCCCCCCACTCCCCCGCCCCTTCCCCTCCTCTTCCCCTTAAAGCGGCAACCGATCCTTCCAGGAGCGAGAGGTGGCCCCACGATAGGTCCAGGACTTTGGGGCCCGGGAGGAAGCTTGGCTGGCAGAGTCCGTGCGGGGGCGTCGGAGCGGGAGGGGCAGAAACCAAATCTAGGGCCTGGAGGTAGCCGTGCTTCCAAGGCTCTCGTGGGAGTTGGGTGATCGCCTAGTCCCCTTGCTTGGTTTGTGTCGGCTCTGCTGGAAACTTCAGACAGACCCCCATAGCTGTCCGGGCGCTGCAGGGCAAGGATCAGGGCGGGTCTTTTTGCAACCTCACTTGTGATTCACGCTGCCTTATGTAAATTACTGGGAATGTCTCGGGCCCTGGAGGATATGACTCCATCTGGGAAAGGAACCATCTGTAGTCAATGACTTTGAAGCTACAACCCCACTCCAGAGCAAGCTCCCTAGTATGGGTCACTTTGGGTTTAAGAGCAATGAGATTGGCCTCTGACTTTTTCCAGGGATGCTGGGAATAAAACCTTGCTGTGCAAGTTGAACATCCAAGTCAGATCTCCTGGTCACATGGCACTTGATTTTTCCCTTTTTAAAAGAAAGCTCAATATATAGAAATAGCAATATATATAGACAGATAGAAGCATTCATTGCCAACATTCTCAATTTATTTTTAAGTTGTTGTTTAGTCGTTTACTTTATACCCAATTATAAATTTCACCCAAACAAAGGAAAATAAATAACATTTGGCTTTCTAGTTTAGTGTAAAGCAAAAAGAAATGGTGGGAAGGGGGCAGTGGAGGAAAACCACAACAAAACAAAAACCCACCATAAAAACGAATGCATCTTTGTCCAGATCTTCGTGGGTTCAATCTACCAGAAAATCTCTTGGAAACAAACTGACTCCCTTCCTTCTTGCATCCCAGATCTCAAATTGGAGAGTCATAGTCCTAAGATTGGCACTGTGAGGGTGCCGTCCTCCTGAGAGCCAGGGTTGGTAGTGCTAGAAAACGTCCCAGGACCTTTGCATACTAGGCAGATTCTCTGACACTGAACTTCTTCCCCAGCCCTACAGCCAGAGTTTAAAATCGGTTCATTTGGCATTGTGGTTCTTTCTTCTCCTTTTATGTTACTCACTGCACATGAGAGGTTTCAGTTGTGCTACATCTGCTGTGCTGTGTATATTTATTCTAGAGTTATAGGGTAGACGAAAAGTAATGTTTGTGACAGGGTAGAGACATTGACCTCCCCAAAACATCACTGACCCAGCATTGATCCAAGACTTACACCTTCAGTGGCTTCTTTCCCATCAGTGCGTATTAGTTGAATGTAGGGTCTTTGTTTAATATATTCCGGACCACAAGGCTTTTTATAGCTCGAATCTGATAAAAGAATTACAGTGCCTCCCATATAGATCCAGCACAATGTATTAATTCATTAAAAAAGTATTTTTTCCATGCCTTGTGCAAGCCCCCCCCCCCACTTCCCTAGAGAGCATGGACTGTGTCTTATCAAGTCTTCATTTCATTTGCCAGCTAATATAGTATATTACATGAATTAAGTACCGAATTCATTGTATGTTTTGCTTTGTTTCCTTCCCTGCATTGGGTTCAGTGTGGGCAAACTGTAAGCAAGATCTCCACCTTGTGGGCATAATCAGAACATCATCTAATTAGAGAACTACTCTTTATAGTGCGTGATTAAGTTAAATTCAGAATGCTAAATACCGTCACGGGCCAAGTTATGTCCTGAGGGTGAAGGGGCAATTCAGTGTGCTTAGTGGTCCTGTTTTTGGCTGTTAGCAGAATCTGTGAATGTTCAGCTCTTAATGATCTGTCAATATAAACAGTTCAGGAGTCTTGCTCATTGTCTAATGTTAGTGGCCAGGGTACAAAGTCTGGCATTTAGTGGGTATTCAGTAACAATTTGCTGATTAATCTGGAATGAGATGAAACTCTGTAAGTAGCATTACCAAGTTTGTGTCTTTAAATATTCCACTGCTACAGGATGCAAAGAAACTTTTCTTTGAATTTCTTAAGCATAAAACATTCGGTGAGGCCTCACAGAGGGAATTTGAGGGAAGCAAGCAGATGATTGTTAGTCTTGGAAAGTTGACTTCAAAACCAGCCACTTATAATTTCAGACTCTCATGATCATTTTGAAAGAAACTTAAGCTTGAAGAAAAGATCTCATGCCTTAGATGATGAGCTAGCTACCACTGAACAGCCCTTGTCCTAGCCCCAGGACTAAGCATAAGCTTTACTAGGGCAGGGTGTAAGTGTAAAAACTTTAGCAGTCAAAATGCAGAATTTCAGAAAACCAGAGGACTAAACTAGTGAGAGGCAGAACACAGAAACATGCAGATGTTTTACTGTGATGTTTGACTATTAGTGTTTATAGACCTGCCTCTATTTCCCTGTTAGCTGACAGCCTTCCTAGATCTTTAGCTTTGAAGACTTCACTGTTAGCGTAGTCATGTGAGTCTTTTAGATGGGTAATAGAAATTTATTAGGATATGATTTGGGCAGATACACTCATGAGAAACAGAACAGAATGAACAGCCTAAGCTGTGCTCTGTTCTGTTCGGGAGCACACAAAACCTTCCTTCCAGTGTCCAGTCACGTCAAAGAAGGCATGATCACTGTCTCTTATCTTCTAAGGGTCAAATATGCAGGCAAAGAAGCACTACATCTTTTGGACCAGACAGTCCAAGGTCATAGGCGGAGCAAATACCACTACATTTCAGACTTGCCTTCGTTGAGCCTCTGGGCTGGGAATGGCATCTCTTTTAACTTATGGCAGTTGCTTAGTGGTGAGGTGCCACTCATCTGTCTCCAAATAGGAACCAATTTGCTCTTTCGAAACTTTCTTAATACTCCTTGAGCTTAGATAGACCCCTGATATATTCAAAACTGCCTGCAGTCTTCTGTGAACAGTGATCAGGCTCATAGAACTGCACTTCCTGGGCAACATAGAAAAGGTATGGTGAGTGCTGGGAGCGGAGAATGAGGCTTGAAGTTGGAAGACTTTCTGAGTTAGGCATTTCCATTTTCTGACTTGTTCCTTAGGCTAGTTTTTTATCTTTCATGCATTTCAATTTCTCAACTTGAGAAATGGGGATAATAAATCACACTTAACTTACAGGTTGTTATGCAGCTCAAGTGAAATATTAACGGTAACCATAACAACAGCATTAGCAGGCACTTACTGAGTCCTCACTTAAGGGTGTGGTGTGGGACTCAGCCCAGCATGGGCTTTATTCATCCGTGTAGATCTCCCAACAAATATTACCATTCTCCTCATCCGACATGTGGCAAAACAGAAGCATAGTCAGAAGGTACTGGCCTGATGTCACATGACTGTCAAGCAACACAGCTGAGGTTCCGGAACTTTTTGTATTTTATAAATAGTGGAGCCAATGTCAAGTATAAAAATGATTGTATTTTTAAACAATGATTTAACTCAAACTAAAATTTGCTTTGAAATATTTTTTGGATTGCTACTGAGTGAAATGGAGAATCTTTCTTTGTGCCCTGGCTGTGGTCCTGACCTCAGTGTATAGCATAGTCTCTTTCCCTTCCGGGACCTTTGCTTCTTTGGTGGCTAGGAAGGCAGGCATTCATCATATGCCTGGCTTCAGTGAACTCATGGTAGAAGCTAGGAGCCTCTAGGTAGCTTCAGGCAATCCACTCATTGCTGCCTCTCCATTTGGCCCCCTTCATTCTGATTTTTGCTGGGTTACAGATCTTCTCCAGAGATAGAAATGATCAAGTACACCCTTTCTGATGTTTCTACAAAAGTAAGAGAGGAAGCAGAATGTGGTGGTGCATACCAGTAGATTCCTCTTTCCTGGAGGTGGAACCAGCCTGGGCTACTTGGTGAGACCCTGTCCCAGCAAAGCAATACACACCCCCCATAAACAGTACAAATGGAAGAGAGGGCAAAGAGAATTCTTGACACTCTGATTCCAGGGCGATTCCATGACTCCAATATTGGCCAATACTGTTGACCTTGGACAGCTTTCTAATTGAGCGGCAGTCCCATTGTTCCTGTTTGCTATGGGCTGAACGATTGTATCTTTTCCAGGCTTCTGTATTGAATTCCCAATTTTATTGTCACTCTATTAGCTGCAGGGGCTTCTGGAAAGTGATTGGATCATAAAAGTCATGATCCCCTCATGAGTGGGATTAATGTCCTTGTAAAAAGAGCCCATATGTAGTGCTCTTTGGTTATATGAAGACCCACTCAGAAAACTGCTGTGTTTGAACTTGTAGTCATGCCTCCAAAAGACAGTAAATCTCATGCACCTTGCTCTTAGACTCCTCAGTCTTCAGAAGTGTGATAAATACTATTTGCTTTCTGAGCTACTTAGACTATGATGCTCTGTTGTAACAGTTCAAATTAAGGCAGTCTTTATTCGTCTCCATTTTCTTTCCCAGGAGGACATAGTCCTTTCTATCTGAGGAGTCCTCTCCTTTTCTTGGTCTTGTTATATGTGGTAGTTTGAATAGGTATGACCCCCATAGTTTGAATTCTTCATGTGTTTGAATGCTTGGCACATGGAGAGTGGCACTATTGGGAGGTGTGGCCTTGTTGGAAAAGTGTGTCACTGTGAAACCAGACTTTTAGATCTCATATGCTCAAGATATGCCCAGTGTGCTACACAGTTCTCCTTCTGATGCCTGTGCATCAAGATGTAGATAACTTAGCTCCTTCCCCAGCACCATGTCTGCCTGCATGCTGCCATGTTTCTCACCATAATGATAATGGACTAAATCTCTGAAACTGTAAGCCAGCCTCAATTAAATGTTTTTCTTTGTGAGAGTTGCCCCATGACCATGAGGTGTGTCTTCCAAGAATCACTTAACTGTGGCTGGAAAGATATCTTAGTCTATGAAAGTCACATTAAAGCTGGGTATGATGATATGTGTCTGTATACCCAGTGTTGCGGTGTGGAGACCTGAAGATCCTGGGCTTCATTGACCAGCCAGCCTAGACAAGATGACAAACTCCAGAATCAGTGAGCAATCGTATCAGGAAAAAAAAGAGAGTGAAAGAAGACAGCAACCTGTGATCTCTGCATGAGCTCCCTGCCAAGGATTGCTTAGCTGAGCTCATCCTCATGTGTGTGGCTGTCAAAGGCATCACTTACACAAAAGGAATATCTTCCAAGATCTCCACTGAATGCCTGAGGCCTTCTGTAATATGGAATTCCCCATTTCCTTCTATTTTCCATGCATTCTCTGCTGGACTGCCGTACAATTTACCCAGTTTTATGCCCTGGTGCCTCCTCTGCCCTTACTAATGAGTTTTGGGATTGTTAATGAGTACCAAAATACTGTGATAGTCAATCTGTTAACAGGTTTGTGTCAGGTGGACAGCATATACAACATGAATACCCTGGGATAATGGGCAATTCATATCCAGAGTGGGAGATTTCATTACATTACTCATAGTAGCACACAATTTAAAAACGTATGAGTTGTTTATTTCTAGAACTTTCCATCTAGTATTTTCCAACCTGGAGTGTAAGTGAAATCATGGAAAGTGAAAGCATAGATAAGAGGAGACTACTCCAATTTCTGGTTCCAGCTAAATCCCATAGCTGTCTCAGGGAAGATCAGGGACAAAACAGATTTTAACTATACTTAACCCCAGTGTGTCTGAGTTAATCTCACTTTTAGGAATAAACACTATTCCTAAAAAGAAAGAGTTGACACAACCCCTTCAACTCATGCTAACTTATTTGGGTCTCTTTATTTCAGGCAGCTCACTTTTATACCTGTATTTGAAGAGGTGTTTATATTCACTGGCTGGAGTCTAGTACCCATTCTAAAGGGGAAAAACATGGGCAAATTAATTTAACAGCACACAGTGCATATTTGAGTCCTAATTGGAGAAGATGATGTGAGACTTCTGGGCTAGGCATTGTTGTCAGAGCTTCCATTCTCTACCTTTGGCGTCTTGTCTGCCATGACCGAGTGACCTCCATCTTCCACTTCAGAATGATTTCTGCCAAGTTGTAGGCTTAGAATCACCAGGATTGACTGAACCCTGTGAAACTGTGAGCTAAAGGACCCCCCCACCCCCCCATCCACACACACACTCAAATGTTTCCTCAGATACTTTAGTCACAGCCATGGAAAAGTAACCGATTCATATGGCAAGGTTCAGATATGGATGGGAAGCCTACATTAGGACCGGCATCCTGTAGCGGAGAGGTGACTTAAGTCCACACTTTCTGGATAGCAGAGGAGAAGGATGGAAGGAACCGGAGTCCATTGCAAATGACTGCTTTTCCCTGCATTTCCCTTGTGTTTACATTCACTGGGAGCTGGAACTGTTGAGCTGTTTGCATATATTGTTCCTGTCTGCTATGTGCCCTTACAGGACAGCATGCACACTAGAGATGAAGCAGACATGTAAACATCATCTCCTTAGTCACAGCCACACTACTAGGGTACATGTGCTTTGGTCTTTGGGAACATGCGCACTCTAGCCAGGCTGCTGTCTTGTACCTAAAGAAAATCACTTTACCTCTCTGGGCCTGTTAGCTCATCTGTGAAGAGAAGATAACAATTCCATGTTTCATTGCTGTGCAGATGAGATGTACCTTCCACATTTAGTAATTGCTCAATAAAATTTTATTGCCTGCTATCACAATCTTGGGACTTTATTTTAGAAAGAACATTGGAGCTCAGAAGAGAGAGTAACTGATCCTGTCATGGAAGTTTGGGAACTCTTTCCTGAGGAGGCAGGTGATAAGATGGTCTGAGGGATCAGAGGCAGCAGAGCAAACAGTGAGTGAGTACAGCTGCCAAGTCCCAAGGGTTTGTCACTGTGCCTTTCGACCACTCTATTTCTTATTCTTGAAAACATTTTTATTTGTTTAACCCTCTTTTGATGAATGAAGCAAGTGTGAGGCCCCTCCCTCGATGGAGAGGCACTGGATGAGAACTTCTGCACTCTTTCATCACTCTTGAATCGTCTCAACACACCTTGAAGAAATTCACTCAAAAACCATTTTCTACTGAAAGTGATTCTCTGAAGCTTTGTTGATTTTGATCTTCGTGGCTGCCTAGAGCTTTACCCAGTGTGCAATTAGTGATTCTGCACCTCTCCAGCTTCCCCAGGCTCGAATCTCATCAGTCACATAGACGCTGAAGCTTAATTAAGCTTGTAAAGCTTTCTGATTTTCTCCAATGAAAGGTGGCCCATGAGTACCAGGTTTTATTTTGGTGGCTCCTGCCAAGTGTTATTATAAATAGGACTTAGTGCGATGTGGCTGAGCTCTTAGGGTGATAATGTGTCAAGACCAATCGAGGCTGCGGAGAGCAGAGATATTATCATAATGGTCCCATCATCTGCGGTGGGTGTTAATGGAAGTGGACGTGAAAGGGAAGAAGAAATACCGCAGGCAGCAGAGCTGGGGTGGAGGCGACTGCAAGTGAAATATCGCAGCTCCTGGGATCTCCATCATAATCATTAACTCTATTAGCCTCGGAGCTATTCTTCTGCCATCTTTCCTAGATCAGGCTTGGCTCAAATAAAAAATGGATGCTTTAACTCCAAATGAAAATATATTCCTTTGCTGCTTTTTAAAATCCATTTATGTTAAAATGATGGCCAGCAGGTAAGTAATTTATAACTGGGGGCTCACCGCAGTGCAGGAGACTGTCCTCAGAATCCCGAACAGTTCTCGTGGGAGATGAAGGCACTCTGGACTCAGGAAAGGACAGTGCCTCTGGACTGCAAAGCAGCTGGCAGAGAGACAGAGGGGCATGCGAGAACTTGAAGATGCTGGCTTGGGGACTGGTGAACACAGAGAGGCTTCCTGTTTCTAGAAAGAGGTGGGCTCAGTTTCTTCTGTATGCAGCCCTAGTTTAGGGCTAGTTTAGTTTAGTTCAGCCCGAGCCCCAGCTTCCTGAGCTCCGGACTTTGGCTGAAAACCATTTTGTGCCTTCTGTGGTAATAGCAGTGATTAGGACAATGGTATGAACTGGTTGCCACCTGCTCACAGCCTCTCTGTATTCAAAGTCCTATCTGGGATGCAAAGATCCAAAAACTTCTCCTAGTTTGAAGCATCCCGAGAGCTTTGTCCTTCAAACTTGCCTCTGTGGGTCTCCTTCCTGCTTCCAACACAGATTTCTTTTTCTTTTCTTTTCTTTTTTTAATGATCTATTTATTTTTGCTTTGTGTGCATTGGTGTTTTGCTCACATTTATGTCTGTTCATCTGTGTGAGAGTGTTGGAATCTCTTAGAACTGAAATTACAGATGTGAGTTGTGAGCTGCCAAGTGGATGCTGAGAATTGAACCAGTGTCCTCTGGAAGAACATCCAGTGTTTGTTCATAACTGCTGAGTCATCTCTTCACCCCTATTTTATTTTGTTTATTTTTTAATTGTGTGTGCATGTGTGTGTGTGTGTGCGCGCGTGCATGTGTGTGCTTGCTCACTCATGCCCTCATGCATGTAACAAATGGAGAACAGAGAACCGCTTTTGTGAGTCAGCCCTCTCCTTGCACTGTGCGGGTATCAGGGCTTAAATATTGGTCGTCAGGAGTCTTTATCTGCTGAACCACCTCACAAGTCCATAGGTGAGGCTCTATAACCAGACTTTTTCCCTCATGTGTCAGGAGTTCAGTGAGTTCCCTAGAGCTCTGAGGAGCTCACTTTACTCTCCACGTGTCCCACTCTCCTTTCTTCTTTGTAGAGACAAAGGAGAAATTTCCCTGTTACATCATGTAGAACACATTCATTTCGCCCACCCCTCCATTTCAGGTTTCTCCAGGTGTAGAATTCAGGAATCCATGGAAGATGTTTGGTGGATGAAATGTAATATTTCCAGCATGTGCACTGCCTGCCAGGAGGATTCTGAGAGCCTGTCTATGCACTTTATCACATCTTTAACACCTGATTCTCATCTCCGTTTAATTGATGGGAAAATAGGGAGCTAGGCTTGGCCTCCAAGACTGCTACTATGGAACAAAGGAGAAACACCAACTACAGTCTGCCTCGTTATGCTAATCATAACATAGGATGAACACCCCACCCTAAAATCCCAAGTTCAAAACGCTACAAAGCTCAAAACAGTTTTTTTTTGAGACATGCAGACATGACATCACAAAAGAAAAATTCTATACCTGACCTCATGTTATGGGTTGCAGTCAAAACACAGGTGCACTAAGAACATTACATACAGTTGCCTTCAGGCTAAGCATATAAACATGCATAAGTGAATTTTGTATTTTGGCTGGGGCAGGGAGAGGTGGGAATTCCAGTGATGTCTCATGATAGATATTATATGCATGTGTTCCAAAAAATCCACAATGATCAGCATCTGAAATATTTCTGGGGGCATACATTTTGGATAAAGGATATGGTAGATAACTTGTATGTCACTGGATCCTGGGCCTCAGAAGCTGCCTAGATAGTCAGCAACGGGGACTCTCCCCTGATCCTGGTGGGTTGTCTCATCCAAGCTTGTCTGAAGTTGGTACTTCACTCCCTGAATCTCCTGTCCCCTGTGCTGAGTGGCTGGACCACTCACAGGGTAATGCGGTAAGGAGGTAGGCTCCTAGGATTAGTAGCTTATGACTGGGCTTAGAATGGTTGGCAAAGTAAGGGCTGGATTGATAGATGTGAGGATAGCCCCATCTCTGTCTTGGACCCAGACTGATCTTGGCAAGGATGGAGTAGAAAACTGGCTGTTGGTTCTCCTATGGTTTTGACCTCTTCCCAGGAACCAACTCTTGAGTTGTCACAGAAAAGGTGTCCCAGTGGGGCTGGGCGTGTTTGTTATGACACTGAGGCTGGCTTTGGAGTATCTCCAGCTGCCTTTCATCTCCCCAAAGGAAAAAGGAAGAAAGAAACCTTGGAGGTTGTTTCCTGCTGAGATTAAAGACTGGCTATGGGTCTAGGGACTGGCATAAGGGATAGCAGGAGAACGGCTAGGAATTAGAACGGGGATGTATTATATAGTTCTCACAGTTTAGCCATCTGGCTGACATTTTAACCTGCTAACACAGGATAACAAGGCAAGGCGATTGGCTGCTTTTGACGAAGAAGAGAAAAAACCGTCAGAGAGATGTAAGACAAGTCCTGGGTTCCCAGCTACTTCCCAACCTGTTACAGGAATGCATTTTACCTGACTCAGTGACTCACATGATAACTCTGCCCCACCCCAACACCAGGGGACTTTGCTCAGAGCTGCTCACATTTGTACCCCTGCACCCTCTGTCACCCTCTCAGGTTTCCCATTGCCCCCAATTTTTACTATCATCTCCAAGTCAGCGACACATGTGTGTTTCATGTGTTACAGGCTGGGGCACAGAGGGGTGGGAATTCCAATGATGTCTCATGATAGATATATGCATGTGTTCCAAAAAAAAAATCCACAATGATCAACATCTGAAACTCTTCTGGGGGCCCACTATGCAGGCAGCTTCTAGGCGTGTTTGTTATGACACTGAGACTGGCTTTGGAGGATGTCCACAAAAACCCCAGTGGTGAGAATAGAAACCTGAGAATTGCTGAAGAACTGGAACATTCCAAGCCCCACTCC
The DNA here is from genome assembly GCA_004025045.1 of Sigmodon hispidus. Taxonomy (NCBI): domain Eukaryota; kingdom Metazoa; phylum Chordata; class Mammalia; order Rodentia; family Cricetidae; genus Sigmodon; species Sigmodon hispidus. The sequence goes on from PVIH01003423.1 coordinate 65,716, forward strand.
TATTTGATGTACGTTCTGTCTTGCTTTTCAGGAAAATGTGTGTTTGTCAGGGGAATTGGTGCCGCAAGACTATTTTGAAATTTTCTCTCTCTCTGTTTCTGTTGGTTACCATAAGAACTAAACAAAGGGAGCCAGAGAGACAAAGACAATGTATATTTTGAGTAAAGTAAAGAAAATGAAAGAAAGAAAAAGAGAAAGAAAGAAAGGAGGAAGAAGAAAGAATGAAAGAAAAAGAAAGAATATAAGAAAAAAAGAAAAACCATAAAGTGACCCTGAGACGCTCAAGAGGAGACGGGAAATGGAGCCTCCTCTTACCTTCCTGCCTCAAAGCTGGGTATCCTCACTCTCATCAGGTGAAACCAAGCCCACTGATCAAAGCTTGCTCTGCCCTTGGCCTTCTCCTTTAGAGGGCTATGGAGCAACGGTGGATTCTCATGGTTGTACAAGACTGCTGGACTACACAGGAGTTTTTCTCTTAGTTTTCTGCTTTCCCCAAAATGAGACATTCTTGCTTGTTCACAGGAGTATTCTCACTCAAATGAGATTATGGAACTCATAACAGAATAGCAGGTGAAATACTGACTTCAGAATATAGTGGTTTTAATCCACACCCAGCTGCATAGACAACAACTGTTATTCTTTAACTGCATACATTTTCACTCTATTTCATAGAGCCCCCTGTGTGTGTGTGTGTGTGTGTGTGTGTGTGTGTGTGTGTGTGTGTGTATTATGGCACATATCAAGATCAGATTCAGAGTAATAAAGAATCTGGCACTTTGAATACCTGCCTGTGTGTGACTGTACAATGTGCGGGCATCACACCAGGACCAACAGCAAGCTATGGCATTGTGGAAGAAGCGAAGGCAACAGGGACAGATAAGCACTGTACTGTGTAAACATCTGTAAGCAGAAATGGTTGTTCTTGTGTTTGTTCTTGTTTTTGAGAAAGACTCTCACTATGTAGTTCAGGCTAGCCTTGAACCCAAGGATTCTTCTTCCTTGGCCTTCTGAATGCTGAGGTTACAGATGTTGCTGCCACCATGTCAACAGGAGGCTTTCTATCCAGGATTGGCCACACGATGCCCTGGGTCATCTTTCATTGATGCTTTTTCATTTACATTCCAGGAAGGAGAAATCTAATTGGTTCCATTGAAGACAAAGATTCCAGCCTTGCCAAGTGACAGAGCAGGTACTATTAAGAGGACATCTCTGCATGGGACCATCATTCCCCACGCCTCCTTCCCAACATTTTTGTGTTTGATTTTTAAAAATGTATAGGCTTGTGTTCCTTTTAAAATAATAATGAAAGCTCTTTGACGGTGAATAAAGGAAGCAGAGCTAGACTGTAAGATCTCGACAAAAAGCATTTTGTGTGTCTTCTATGGGAGCCAATAAAAATCAAACCAAGCAGCGTGATCCATCATTTATTTGCTGTGTACTACATGACAGAGTGACACATCGCCCTGGGTCTGAGTAAATGGTGACGGCGCTCCCTCTGCCCTGCAACAACAAGGCTTGCCTTTGTGGTTCCCTCAGTTAGCAGATCCAGCGGTTCCATACATTTGCTTAGTTCTGACTGACAGATTAATGAAGGCCGCCACTGGAGACCTTGATTTGGGCAAAGGACAGTAAATAGGGAGTTGCCCAGTTTTTCTACCAATAAATGTGCTTTCATATTGATAAAGCACACAGAAAGCGTGCAGAAGATTGTGGGTGGGGGACAAGGGCAGGCCAAGGAGAGCAACTATCCCATCACCCTAGGGAGGGATGATTTAGGGTTTGTCTGGGCCAAGCTCAAAGGCAGACTGCATTTTCCTTGTTGCCTATTTGTGTTTCCCAGGAAAGAGGAGCCCAGCCAGGCTGGAGAGGTTGAAGAAGGAGTGCGAAGCTGAAAAGTGGGAGCCTGGCCATCTGGGAGAGGCTGGGAATACTTTTCACCCTTAGCAATGCTTCCTGGCAACGTCTGCTCACAGAGGACTTGTCTGGTGGCCCTCCCTCCTCTGCCATAGAGTCCTTCCCAGGGTCAGTAAATCCTCTTTCTGTCTGTTCAGCCCATTCCTTGTGATTTATTTTGGTTTCGGGGGATAAAGTTGTCTTGCTGGGAAATGGTCAAAAACTGTGTGTGAGGGTAGAGGCATGGCCATCTCTGGTAGCTGTCAATCAAACATGCAGGGATCACTACATGTAAAGCAGCTGTTGTCTCCTTAAAAGAATCTTAGGTGATGTTATGACCGCTAAGTACAGAAGAGCCATTAGAATTCAGAAAACTTATGTGAATGCCTCAAACTGGCACAGCTCTGCAGTAGAACAGCCAGGTGCCAGCCTCCGGCAGGACATTTCCAGGTCATCCACACTAAACTCTCCATTTTGGAAAGCCAGCATACAATGACCCAAGATCTTACATCTCTGGGACCTATCACAGAACTGTAGTATTAAATCTTAAAGATTGAGAATTAGGGCATCCATCATTTTTCCCTTAAAGCTGTGACAGGACTGTGACAGCAATGCTGTGCTTGGGCTCTGAAATGCACCTTCCCCCAAGACCATGTGATGAGGGCTTGTCAGCAAGCAGTGGGCTAAACTGGATGATTGGATCCCAGCCATAGGTTAGTTCAATGGTGAATTCATAACTGAATGAGATCCTGAGAGGTGCTGGACACTGTAGACAGAGGATTCCTTTGGAGGAACTAGACGTCAGAGGCACACCCTGGGGACCATTCTTATCCCTCCCCCCCAGTCTTCCAGGAGGGTGAGCAGCCTTCTTCGACACTTGCTTCCAGTCAGTGTTTTGCCTCTTTAGGACCCAGAAACTTGGAACCACATGACCACAAACTAAAGCCTTTGAAACTATGAGCAAAAATAAATCCTTTCTCATGTTGCTTTTCTCAGATATTTTGTCACAGTGACAGAAAACTTATCAAGCACACTTTTAAGCCAAGCCTTTGAGTTTATTCTTGTTCATCACTAAATATAGAATTGTAGTTAATTCTTAGAGAATTTCATATTTGAGTCTATTGTTAGCATGGGATCAGGAGACCAAAGCACTGTGAATTTCACAGCCTGGAGTCCATAAATGTAAGATCAGAAAGAAGGGGAAAGCCCTTCCTAAAACCTCTATGGAGAACATCTTCCTCCTCCTCCTCCTCCTCCTCTTCTCGTCCCTCTCCCTCCTTTTCTGTCTGTCCATCTTTTAGATACAAAACTTTCTAAGTAGCCAAGGATGTTCTTGAACTCCCAATCTCTGGCCTACACTTGCCAAGGGCTTGCATTACAGGCATGAAGCACTATGTCTCATTTAGGAGATGCTGGGGACTGAACCCGGACCTTCCCATATGTTAGTTTCAGACTTAGCGCATCCCCTTCTCTGGAGTCATAAGGCAGGACAAGAAGCTGACTGGTTTATTAGAATTAAACATACTGTGAATTGTGTGCTAACTGCCTCTGGCCATAACAGGTATAAAAATGACATTGCTTCAGATGATACCATGCACTAATTAAACCAGCAGAGGCAGGAACAGCACAAATACAACAGCAGCAGAAATTAGAGTCCTGGGCCTCAGCATACTCCCCTGGCAGGACGGTTGAATTTAAATTTCTATTATTTTGAGTGAATGGGGCCTGGAGGAATCATATTGAGATGGTATTTTATGTGATTTCAGGAAAGTCCCTCTTGTAATAAAGAAGCTTTTTATGAAGCTCCGCTGTACATTGGAGAAAAGAAAAGTACCAAACACATGCATTCTTAGAGAAAAGTCCAGGCAGGTATACACCAAAATGCTAATAACAGATTAGCAGGGGAAAGACACTTGAAGAGAAAGGACATTTTTTTCCTTTAGATTTTTTTTTTAAAAGTATTGCTAGAGTCATTAAGTTTATTATACATAGTAGTCATTTTTTAAATGTTTCTATTGACATATTCTATTACTCCTACATAATGATGGGTTCCATTGTGACATTTTCATACACTCATGTTTATTTCGGTCATACCCACAGCCCTGGTACCCCTCATGTGCCTCTCCTACTCCTACCCATCTTCTTCCTCTTGCCAGTCAACCCTCCTTCTACAAGTGCACCCGTGTGTGTTTATTCTACTGACAGTGGAGTGAGAGCTTCTTTACAGGGACATGAACACCTTACCAGTGGCTACACCACTGTAGAAAATGTCTCGCCTCCCCCATTGACTTCAGTGATATAAATTTCTAGGTAGGGTTGGGCCCCAGGAGTCTTTCTCTCTTCCACTGCAGGGTGCCAATTAACCTGATCTTGGGTGGATTTTGATACCACTTCTTCTTGAGCAGATTGGACTGATCAAGAGACTGGAATGGTTCAAGCTTTATGGCACTAGTTTATCAGAAGGAAGAGAAGACAGTACTCTTAGATCTAAGCTACCAGGGTGGTCACTATAGCTCAACTGGCAGAGTGTTTGCCTAGCATGCTGAAACTTCTCAGTCAGCCCCCAGCTCTTCACAGAACCCATATAATGGCTACATCTAGACTATTAGCAGTCTGGAGGTAGAAACAGAAGGCTCAGAAGTTCAAGGTCGGGCTGGAGAGATGGCTCAGTGGTTAAGAGCACTGACTGTTCTTCTGGAGGACCTGAGTTCAATTTCCACATAGCGGCTGACAACTGTCTATAATTCCAAGATCTGACACCTTTTCACAGTTATACATGCTGGCAAAATACCAATTCACATAAAATAAAAATAAATATTAAAAAAAGAAGTTCGAGGTTATCTTTGGCTACAGAGTAAGTTCAAATCAGCCCAAGAATCATGAGGTCCTATAAGAACTGCTGTTCCCTTTTCCACTCACCAAGAGGTCTTCCAGTGGAGAATGTGAGCCTAGGTAACAGCTGCAGAGATGAGAAACGAAAGAAGAGGGGTATGAACATCAGTGAAAGACGTGACTGCAGGTATCACCTGAACTGACTTAGTAACTGTTGGCATGGCCTGAAATTAGACCAGTGGTCGATGGTGGGCCATAAATGGACCCAAAGAACCCAGGAATTAGGTTATTTAGACAATGTGATGGTTTGAAAGAAAATGGCCCCCAAGAGAGCGGCACTATAAGGAGGTGTGGCCTTGTTGAGGAAAATGTGTTCTTGTTGGAAGAAATGGGTCACGTGGAGGTGGGCTTTGAGCTCTCATATGCTCAAGCCATTCCCAGTGTTTCAGTTCACTTTCCTGTAGTTTTTGCATCAAGATACAAGGCCTCTCAGCTCTAGCGCCATGTCTACTTGCATGCTGTCTTGCTTCCCACAATGATGAGAATGGACTGAACCTTTGAACTGTAAAACGATCCACCTCTGTTAAATGTTTTCTTTTATAAGAGTTGCTGTTGCTGTGGTCATGGTCTCTTCATAGCAATAGAAACCCTAACTAAGAAAGTCTACCAAAAGCAATAGCTTAAGAGATTGGAATTGCCCCAGGAATTTCATGTTGGGAGAAGGAAAAGACTGACATCTGATGCTACCCAGAGTGGAAACTTGCCTCTGGGAAAGAGACTGCACACAGTCCTGACATTTTGTCAAGCCATTTGAAGAAGAAGAAGAAGAAGAAGAAGAAGAAGAAGAAGAAGAAGAAGAAGAAGAAGAAGAAGAAGAAGAAGAAGAAGAAGAAGAAGAAAGCAGAGAAGCAGAGACAAGAGTGATGGGTGGGGCTACACCTTGATTAGGGCTGCTCAGTTATGCTTACCTCTTGCCCTCCTTTTAAACTTACACCTTACGTTAGAATCCTGAAGATGGACCTGGGGTAAGGAGGAGGTCATTGGGCCTCTCCGATCCCCTTATCAGTGTGGTCATGTTAAATAAATCTTTGCTTTTCACTATTACCTCTTTGACTGGCCTATCAGCCTGGGCAAATCCTCATTAGAGGGGACAGGGCCTAGTCTCTTACAACTCCAGCAACAGCTTCATTGGTTCCTCTCCAAACCCCAGATAGTTGATGTTTATACTGTGTCAGCAATTACAGCACAGTCACCTTCTTCAAATTCCCATTATTCTCGGAGGAGTTGAACATTGGGATCACCACTTTTTCATACATCTCTGTTTCTAAGCCTCACCTTTATGGAGTAGAGAGTTTCTAAAGACCCCCTAACCCTAACCCTAACCCTAACCCTAACCCTAACCCCAACAACACCATCACATCAAATGTTATTGACATCTGCTATTTGGGTATGTAGCCCCAGAGGGAAGGGTAGGTAATTTCTTGGGTACCCAGCTCAGGTTCTCACAGTAATGCCTGAGTGGGGTCTGGGGTTTTACTCCCACCCCCTTCTGTTCAGAAGTTCCATTGCCCCAGTAAAGCAGTTCACCACCCACACAGTCCTCAGGGAGAGGAGCTTTTAACAATCAGAGGAGCAACTGTTGACTCAGGCTTTGTTCACTTGCATTTAATAAATGCAGCCTCTTAGCTTAATCGGCTAGTTATTGTGCATCATCAAAATGGCAAATTGATTTTCTAAGGACTGTGCTTGAGATGTACCAGAGGTGTGACTAAGTCAGTCTCTTATTCCTAATGTGCTGTAAGCATTGTATTCCTAGCCAGTCAGTATTTAGCTTGCTCAATCCACGAGAGTTAAATGTAAATGGAAGCAAAGAATGAGTGCCAGCACATGGGGAAGGTTGGATCAGTCGATGCTGAGAGAGTCTCCCTCAGACACTGCCACCTGCCAGAATGCCAGTGCTGGCTCAGGAAGCTTGGCCAGACTAACAATAGTTCATCATCCAGGGACACAGCCAGTTATCATCTTTGCTTCAAGTACCTTCCCCTTGGACATGAACTTATAGCCACAATTTTAGTGACAGCCACTGTTCTCTGTGCTTATGGTGTGACAAGTGCTTTGAATGGATAATCTCCAGTTTTGATTTACAGATGGAGAAGCTGGCCTAGAGTGATCCAATAATCTGCCCAAGGTCATGGATGTATGTTACTTGGCAGAGCTGGGATTCAAATTTAGGACATTGAGTGCTAAAGTCATCCTCTCTCCAACTACAGAGACCCTCAAGCCTTGAACGTGGGGGTTTGGGGTAATACACAGGAAGGGGCTGCCCTTGCCTTCTAGGCTTCTAGGCTGACAACCAGACAAGTTGGTTTCATTCTACTGTTGAGCCCTGGGCTTGCTCCATCATACTTCTCCTTATTTGTAGCTCCTCAGGGCTGCTGAGGAGAGCCATCCCGCACTATGTCTGAATTAATTGTGATGCCCTCCATCCAGCAGGAGCTTTAGCAACACACTCCGATGAGAAAGTAGAAATTTCCAAGGAGAAAAATAAGTCCTGTACCGTGTTCTGAACTGTTTGATAACTCCTCTGCTCTGTTTTATGAGCCTATCTAGAAGACTTATTTATTTTATTTAATGTATATGAGTATTTTGTCTGCATGAACATATATGTGCACCACGTGCATGCCTGTCACTGGAGTTACAGACTGGTAAGCTGTTTTGAGGGTGCTGGGAATTGAACCCATGTCCTCTGGAGGAGCAGACAGTGCTCTTAACCACGGAGCCATTTCTCCAGCCTCTTGTGAGCCTGTCTAAATATCTCAGTTGCAGACCTCTGACTTAGCTGAGACACAGTAGCCAGTGGAGAGACGCAATGGGGTGAATAGGACCGCCTGTTCCTACTGAGATGCCCATTATGGGGCTGAGTGGTCCAGTCACATGGTCCAAAGCAACTAGAGGATACAGAAGAGGCTGTTCAGAAGCCAAGCAGTTCATTGGTACCATTCATTACATACTCTTGTTTGGCTCCTTTGGACCAGTGATGCTGTCAGGCACAGGATCTGTGATGTCACATGAAAGGTCTTAGAGGCCCAGGACCAGTACAGGCAGAATCACCCATAGAGTTCCCCTAGTGCTAGCCTGGAAATCCCATGTCTGGAAACCTCCCATCCCTGTTGGACAGTTGCAGCTTTCTTTGCCTTCCAGACATTGTACCTACTTTCCAAGTGCCCATTGTGTGTCTAAAAAGGGAGAACAGTTGAGAGCAAATAATGGTTCCTGTACTCAAGGGGCCCCTTTCAACACCAGGAGATCATTAACACTGGTATGAGTGCAATGATGATGATGTCTGATAACCCTGAGTGCTACTAGGATGCTAGCTACTCACTCTAGGTGCTAGTCTGAAGGAGTGCCATGCAGTAAAAGGCTATTTTAGCAATCGACAGTGCCTTGATGGGGCTGCCAGGGGACAGGGGACTTAGGAAACAAGAGGGGAAGACACTCATGTGAAGATTTGGGGGGAGGAGCTAGGTTGTCCAAGATAAAGGGTCAAAAGCAAGGGCCTAACACAGGAACGAATACTCCAGATTTGGGGGTGGGGCAGAAGGATGGTTAGAAAGGGAGGGGAGAGAGAAACACATAGGGGTTCATGATAGTGGATTGTCACGAGACCTGCACTATGTATGCCCTCGGGGAATATCACTCTCAGAAACAACAACAACAACAAAACCCAAAGGTTCAGAGAAGTCAGATAGGACTGGATAGCATGCACCATGGGGTCGAGGAGGAAACACCCTGTTATGATATAAATGTGAGATGGCCTCCATAGTTTCATGTGTTTAAATGGTTGGTCCTTAACTGGTGGCATTATTTTGGAGAGACTGTCAAACCTTCTTGGGATCTAACTGGCAGAAGCAGGGCTGAGGAGTAGGGTGTCAGGAATATGGGATGGTCTCACATCCTCAGGTCTCAGCTTTCTGACAGCTGATAGGATGTAACCAGCATCTCATGTGCCCAGCTCATACCACAGCTAGGAGCATGGCCACTACAAATGCCTTTCCTGTAGTGATGGCTGTGTGCCCTTTATCCTTTAAGTTGGAGGATATTGTGTCATAGTAAAGAAAATAGTAGCTAATGTGCATTATCCTAAGGATATCACATGATACCTTCATCTCTAATGCCCTTTATTTAGCAGGTCTTAGTGAGTGGACAGCCATCATACTTGTAGGAATGATGAATCATATGCTGTATCATTTAGTGGATGTGGTATGGTCCAGCATATGCTCAGTACAAATTGTTCTCTTTATGGTCATCTTTTTAGCATTCAAGTATAAGAAGAAAATAGCTAAGCAAGCAGAAAAGTTCTGCATTCTCTGATCCATCCATCTTCTGGTATGATTTCTCATTGGGGAGGCTGTTCCTATCACCAATCAGGAGATGGATGGAGATGGGAAGTCAAGCGTTCTCCTTTCATTGCCATCAGAAATCTTGTAGCATCTGACAGACCAAGACAGATTACCTCTCACTCAGTGAAGCCTGCATTGCAGACAGGGTCCTACTAGAAGGCCCCGAGCTCTGTTTCGATGTTGTTATTGGCAAAATGATTGAGAAGAAAGTCAGGCGGTCTGTAAACTTGGCCTTCATGAGACTATTGGAGTGAGGTAAGTGATAAAATGGATTTTGTTTTTAACAAGATTCCCTTTCTGTCCTACGTGATCAACTCCAAAACATACCATGAAAATGGCTTCCTACCCCTACTCTTAGGATACTCAGGAATTGTTAAGAGAGATGTGGTGGGAGGGGGAAGGGACCTTGAATAAGGATATACAGGGATGGAAAAAAAATTCAGAGGGAAAGCTGAACACAAAGTAAATATATGTGTAGCAATCTTATTTGCATTACCACCCTTGATAAGTCATGCTTATGATTTTTATCTTCTTTATAGTTATTGTTAACTTTTCAGCATTTTAAATTCATTTTACTGTTTTTTTTGATAAATACAAAATAAATAAAGAAGAAAAAAAAAAAGAGAGAGATGTGAGTGAGAAACTGAACATTGATCCTCACTGAAGATGGTGATAATACTTTTGTCCAGGCCAGTATTTGTGGTAGACAATCCCTCCTCCCCAAGATGCACACAATAAATCCTGTAAATATGTCATGTCCCACAGAGAAGGAAAATTAAGGTTGCTGGTGAATTCAAGGAGGCCAACCAGTGGCTTTTAAAATAGAGAGAGTGGAAACAGTGTGGTGGCTTTTGACTTTAATCCCTGTACTTGGGAGGCAGAGGGAATAGCAAATTCCAATATAGCCATGAATAACCTGTCTCAAAAACCCAACAACAATAGCAACAACCATCCCCCCCCCTCTCAAAATGGCATGGTGGCATGATGGTAATCTCAGTACTGGGATGACAGAGAAAGAAAGATCCTTGAGCCTTGCTAACCAGTTAGTCCAGCTTACTTGGGTGAGCATCAGTGCATTGAGAGATCCTGTCTCAAAGACAAAGTGAAGAGCTTCTGACATGGAGATTGGCCTCCAGCCTACACACATATTATGTATGGAAAAACACTGACACTCATATTTACATCTGTATAACACACATTCCACATCCCCACAAATGAATGTAAGTAAATAATCAAACACAAACATGTACATAATCACACACAAACAGGAAAATAAAATAGGGAGACTATCCCAGCTTATTCAGGTGGATCCAATGCACCTAGTGGGGTCATTAAATGCAGAGCTGAGGAGATTGAAAAGTTGGACCCACTGGAAAATTATTTTTACAGTTGGCTTGAAAATAGAAGGGGCTCAGAAGCCCAGAAATGTGTATAGACTCTTGTATTGCAAGCCTCAATGGTCTATATATATCAATTTATTAAGGGGTCCTATGGGGAAACAGACTCACTATGTAGGTTGTAAGGATTCCTGGCACACTACGTGATGAACCCAACATGGCACTGGGTGAAATAAGATTTTGTGGCATGTAGCAGCCATGTGGTAAAGCCGACAAGGCACTGCGTACAGAGGGCATACCCTTAGGTGTGGCTAAGTAAATCCCTGCCCACCCTTTCTCTTAAGCCATGTTGCAGTCTGTCTCTTCTCTCTTCTGTTTCTCTGCCCCTGTACTCACCTGGCAACTCTCCTGAATAAACTCTCGTGTGGCCCTGGTAGTGTGTGTGTGTCTCTTCTCATGCGCAAAACCAACAAAAGTAAGTTGTAGTATGATTTTATTTTGTTCCATTGCAAATAATTATCCTGCCAATGATTTTTATTAAACCAGTAGGCAGGACAATTATTTACAATGTTGTGGGCGTGGCTACTACTCGTCTGCTCTGAGCACCTCTGGTCTAGACCAAAAGGTCTGGGCCAGAAACAATACAATAGTAAGTCCAGTTGCAGAGTCTTTTTGGAAACCTCACATGCTGCTTCATGCCTTCTGAGCCAGTCTTTCTTTGCCATCCAAGAGAGAGGCAACCACATGCCCCTCCTCAGATTTAAGCAGTCACGTAACTAGTGAAGAGGCCATGCTCAAAAGACTGGTACTCCAATGCTATTGGTGGAATGCCTACTCGCTGCAGCCTCTAGCAGGTGGAACCACAACAGATACAGATTAATGGTTTGAGACTTCACATGGGATGAAGCCCTGATGACACTCTCAGCTCAGCCCCAAGGGACTGGGAAGATAGCTTAGAAATAAAGTGTTTTGCCATGTAAGCATGGAAACTTGGGTTCTGGTCTCAAAACCCATGGGAAAATGCCAGGTGTGGTGGCATACTGATAATCTCAGTTCCAGGGAAGTCAAGACATGAGGATTTCTGTCACTTGCACTTAAGGTCTGTGAAAGGATAATATTAATTTTTCATTTTAAGACTTAAATTTTTGTCATTGTGCTATACTAGTGATGTCAGACAAAACCCGGCAACTTCTTACGTTATTGACCACTTAGAAAGTCAATGTTTTGAGTGTCTTCATTCATGGAAGGCCTCAGAACACAATAGTGTTAGCATTAAGAACTCTGGGGTTTATTGTTGTTTTGTTTATGATAATGAGAAAGTGGGATCAACCTAGTTGCCCATCTACACATGAATAAATGAAGCATAAAGAGAAATCCCAAAATTTGCAGGAAAATGGATGGACATAGAATGTATAATATTAAGTCTCATAATCTTAGAGAGAAAAAATTGCATGCTCTTCCTCATATTCAGATCCCAGCCTATAGTATGTATGTACATGATGTATACCTGTAAACATGTTCCTGTGGGCATAATCTAGCATGTAAAAAAGGAGATCAGTAAAGAATACATATTAGGTGATGGGGAACAATAAAATTCAGGTAATGGGTACATGAATCATGAGGAAGGATATAAAACTAATTGTTTTTCTAACTGTTATTGATTTTTCTTTCATTGTAGTGCATAAATACATAAAAATATAATTGATAGTAAAAGTGAAGAATCGAATATGATGCTCCACAGCTTCAGAATGGCTGTTCTAATGATATACCAGTTCATTAATGTAGACTGTTTGAGTCTGACTGATCTCACTGTGTATCTTTACACACACACACACACACACACACACACACACACACACACACACACACACACGCTCCAGGGTGGAGATTTTGCTTCTCCTATTCCATAGAAAACCACTTTAAAGCTATTTATCAAACCAGAAAGAGTCATCTGGCTGGTGAGGCTGGAAAACATCACTGAACATGTTCTGTTATGCACTTGTTCCATTTGCTGAAGATTTTGTGGGCTGGTGATTTGGTCAGGACTTGGTTGGGATCATTTGTCTCTGTCCCATGTGGTCTTAGTTCAGTTCACCCATGTGTTTGTGGTTAGCAGCTTGTCAATTTGGTGTTGGTTGATTCTACACGATACCACCCACAAGTCCAGCAGCAGCCAAGGTTTCAGCTGGGGTTCTGTGGTGTTTATCCATGTGCCCTTTCCACTGGTAGAGCCAATTTGGACTTTCCTCACTTGGTAAATGGGTTCTAGAGGGAGAATGCAGAGGATGTATGACTCAGCCTTGCCACAGAAAATGAATAACACTATTTGATGCTTTCCATTGGTTAAGGCAAGTTACAGGGCAACCCTGGTAAAGAGTTGGGAAATACACTCCTTGATGTGAACATAAGCAACTCCTCACAACAGGGATGGGAAGAATTCACAGCTAACGTTTTCAACCTCTGGCCTCCATGGCTCCTTTTCTTTGGCCTTATGGTCTGATGTTAGTGTTTGCTCTTCCTCCTGTTCTGGCCCCTCCCTCATGGTGAGATCATGAGGGCATAAGCTTCATGCTGAAGGGAAGAACCTGGACTGTGTCCAGCTGCTGTGACAATAGGAAGGTATAATTCAGAGAGGAGGGGCTGAGAAACAAGCGAGGCTACAGATGAATTCTCACTCACAGTGGTAGCTTTCAAAAGAATGCTGTCAGGGCCTTGGTCTCATTCCTGGGTATATTTCCCAATGCTGTATAACCTAGAGGAGAGGAAGACTTAATTATAATAAAAATCCTCATGAATTTGGCAACAACTATTTGAAAGAGTTAGAGAAATAAACGATAACACCAGGGCAGGGAATTATTCTGAAAATGAAGTCCTACCATAAGAGGAGGAGCTAGTATACAACAGAAATGTTTCTGCTATCCTTGTGAACCAACTCTAAAAAGCCCAGCTATTTAGAGTGCTTGAAAAATGCTGAAAGCCTTTACTGCCTTTGCATTGACATTGTGTTTGTGTCTTCCTCCACTAGTGCTGATTCTTGGACAGTTCTCTGGAGATGATGATGGCATGTGGCATAAGCTGGCATCTGAGCATTTAGATATTTCAGTTCCCTCTAGACCATCTTTTCTATATGCGATCAAAGGAGGAAGCAGTGAACACACACATAGAGACATACTTTCAGTATTGTTGATAATGTCCTTAGTAGGACACAGAAATGAAGGCCAGTTGTGGATGGTGAGACCATTCAGTCAGCATTTAATCCAGAAATGCTTCTTTTTCCATGACAACAGTAGAAGAAAACCAGAGAATTCTATACCAGCTCTTATTTTGTAGCAGCATAGCAGACATTCTTGGTGTGTGGCCACTGGAAATTTTGGGATTCACTTAGCTATCAGAAAGCATCATGCTGTGCAGACTGAAGTAAGGCTGGTCTTTTGTCTTCAGGACTTGTAAATTTCTCACTTTGAAACTTTGGGAAGATTTTTTTCACTTTATTTCCATTTCTTTTTTTAGACAAATAGGTAATATTCATTACATGGTGCTTCAGAGCATTGTATCAGATACACTTCTAAAGTCTATACCTATCACATTGCAGGTGCACATTGTAATGGCCATATGACATCAAGCACGTAGGACTGGTTGAAGGGAACAGATTTGTGAAGAAGCTAGCAAAAACCAGAAATAACAAGGTTGTAGAAATGTAATCAAAGAAAGCTATGTATTTTGAAGGATGTGTTTTTCCTAACTACAATAGTAAGAGAGAAAGCTAGGCTAATGAGCAAGGCTTTCAGAGAATGCTTCAATTTTTTTTTTAGATTTATTTATTTTAGTTTATGTGTATTGATGCTTTGTCTGCACATATGTATGTACATCACATGAGTGCCTGGTTCTCACAGAGGACAAAAAAGTGTTGTTGGATCCCCTGAAACTGGAATTACAAAGTTTTGTAAACCACTGTATTGGTCCTGGGAACCGAATGAAGGTCTTCAACATGTGCTGTTAATTACTGAGCACTATCTCTCCAACCCCTTCTGGTAAGTGTTAAGAAAAAAATAAATCTGGTATTGCACGATTTCTATTTGGTATTATAATAAAATCTGGAGCTAGATATTGGGGAAAAGCTGAAATATCAGAGAGACAGGGAAGAAACCACAGCCAACTGGGTTTGTCTATCTTGACACTTTGCTGGTAACATTGGTTCATCCAGATATGGTCACATCCTGAAGCAGCTCACACACACTGCCTGGATAGACCTCATAATGGCCTCTGCTGTGGAGTTTCACCATCTTTTGCTTTGTGAGCCCACAGGCAGGCCTCTAGCCTCTTCACTCTCAGCAGTCTTTACCACCCATCTCGCTAGATTCCTAGAACTTTCCAGGTCTCTGGGCTCAGCAGAAGCCCAGGAGTTCTCATCTGGCCAACTCCTCAGGCCAACCCGGGTAGGTTCTTTTTCCATGGGTCCTCAGACTGACTGTGCTCAAAGGCTTGGGGAGAGAGCTTCTGCCTTCTCCTGCCTAATTTTTCTTTCCCTGACCAGCTATTTCAATTCCTGAATCAACTTTCCTAGAGATAGGATTAAAGATGGACACCAACACCATCTAGCTCTGTTTGGCTTTGAATGTACAGAGATCCAGAAGATCTCTGCCTTCCAAGTGATGGGATTAAAGGCATGGGTCACCATTCCCTGACCTTCATAGCTTGGTTCTGTGAGTGACTCTATCCTCTGATATTCCAGACTGTTTTTTTAAAATAAAATATACAATATATCACCACCATCTGGTGTTAAAGCTACAGCTCGTGATAACAGGGTATGATGATGGAAGGTGGAAACTGAGTAAGGTGGGCACAGATCAGCAGCGATGGAACAGACAGTGATCTGTAATGCTTTTGAGCTGGGTGATGGCCATATAGGGGCCTGGTGCTTGTTCCCATTGTCTCCCCTCTGGTCTTCCTCATTGACTTCACAAGCTTGGTTCTTCCTAAAGCATCAGAGAGTTCTTAGGATGTTCTGGCATAGCAGGGAAGTCAAATAATAAAAGCAAGAGAAAGGCACATTCTTTGGGTTGAGTTCTTCAGCCGGCCAGTGAATAGCTTGGAGTAACCATGTATCAGCTTAGCTTTTCCCTTCTCTAGCAAGATCCCCAGTGCCTCTTCTACAACCCACTGTAGCATTAGGGTGGGAAGGAATGCAAACTGTCTTTCTACAAACCAATCCTCGTATTTCTGGCTCCCTTTTTATTATAGTGGTGTCTCCCTAGGGACAGTGAGCCACATGCTGAGAGTAACTAACTGGCATTCTTGGAGCTATCTGACTGCCTCTGTCCCAACAGGGTTGTGGAAGAACAAATCTACTTGCCACCACAGAGTCAAGAAAAGCTTCTTTGTCTTGTTCATGTCTATGTCACGTAGCAGGATGAAGTTTTACACAACGCATCTTTAGATGTGCAAAAATCCTGAAAGGAATTTCCTTCATTTTAATAATCATGTCACTCTCTCTGAAGTACCACTGATCTCATTCCCAGGAGAGAGAGAGAAAAACAAAACAAAACAAAACAAAACAACAAAAAAAAAAACAAAAAAAAAACATAGGCAGATGCCACTGAAAGAGAATACACTCTGCCAATGCAAAACTATCCCCGTGGGTAAATATACTAACGGTCTGTCTGCTATCAGATATGTTTCTTCTTGTAAGGGGTTGTTCTCTACTCTTTTGGGAGATGGTATCTCAGATGGAGGATGGTAGAACTGTAGACTTCCTTGGAAGAAAAGGGAGGAGTCCTTTGTCTCTCTGGGGTTCTTTGGGGTCCTGTTCTCTGAGGCTTATTTCAGCACACAGTCTTCTCTGCATCAGTGATGATGAGCATTCCCTTCCTAGATAGATGATGAGTCTTCTCGCAGTCCATGGAAGGTAAGCTTAGTCATCCCTTTACATTTTCCAGTCATTCTGTAGTGATACATTATATACTTAATAAAAACATAGTCTGAAATATCAGAAAGATAGGGAACAAACCACAGCTAATTCTCACCCAGCCAACTCTTCAGGCCGAACAGGGTAGGTCCTATCTCCACAAATCCTTAGATTAACTGGGCTTGCAGGCGAAGGGCTGGACCTCTGCCTTCTCCTCCTTTTTTTTCCCACTTAGATCTTTTACTTCCTGGTCCAAGTTTCCTAGAGCTAGGATTAAAGGTACGTGCTATAATTGCTTGGCTCTGTTTAGTTTTTAATTCACAAAGATCCAGAGGATCTCTGTTTCCTGATGCTGAGATTGAGGTCAGCACTCCCTGACCTTCATGACTTGGCTGTGGGTGATTTTGTCCTCTGGTATTCCAGACTATTTTTATTAAATGTATAATGTACATTTAATACACTATTAAATATGTTAATAATATATTACCACACTATCTTGACACTTTGCTGGTAACATTGGTTCATCCAGATATGGTCACATCCTGAAGCAGCTCACACACACTGCCTGGATAGACCTCATAGTGGCCTCTGCTGTGGAGTTTCACCATCTTATGCTTTGTGAGCCCACAGGCAGGCCTCTAGCTCTTCACTCTCAGCAGTCTTTACCACCCCTCTCGCTAGATTCCTAGAACTTTCCAGGTCTCTGTGCTCAGCAGAAGCCCAGGAGAGACATGATTCTGAGTGGTATGAAGCTCTCTCAGGCCTCATCTACACAGGACTTTCTTCCCACTCCACCTCGTGATGTTCACTCCTGATGCTCATAGCATCCCTTAGCTACACATTTTCCCACAGGCTTGGAACTCTCCTAGGCTGTCTTTCCTTCCCTCCTTCCTTCTGTCCTTCCTTCCTTCTTTGCTTTCTTTTTTTCTTTCTCTTTTAAAATATGGATTCTCTGTGTAGAAGTCCTGGCTGTTCTGGAATTCACTTTGTAGACCAGGCTGGCCTTGAATTCACAGAGGTCCAGCTGCCTCTACCTCTGGGATTAAAGAACAGTGTGGCTTTATTCCATTTCACAGTCTCCCTGTGTTCCCTCATACCCCACACTGAGGATTTGATGTGGGTGGGGTGTGCAGTCGGGATAGAGTCTCAGTTGTGCATTTTCTCATCCCTGTTAGTAGCTGCTCACTCCCCTTGAAGCACTTTCTGTCCTTTTATGTCACTGTCGCCATGTCTTTCTTATGTTGTACTCGTTGACTTTGGCCTTTACCTTTTCCATTCAAAAGAACTGCAGAGAAAGAAAGAAGACCGGACAGCCACCTACAGCTGCATGTCTCCAGATTGATGCATTCCAATCAACCATGTAGTGACCTACCCTTAGTTGAGAGTTTATGGTGCCTTTTGTGGATTTTGGAACTGAGCAGCTCCCCAGAATCTTCTGTTATAATACAGAAGAAGGCCCAGAGGTGGGAAGTAATTACTTGCCCGAGTAATCACACTACTAATTAAAGGAAAGAAATCAAGGCTCACTCTGCTACCTTTCCACATCTAGCTAATATAAATCCTAAAATGCCATAAAGAAATATAGGGACTAAATTGCAACAATAGCAGCCTGAGGCCAGGGCTATGGATAAGGAGAAGTATAATTTGTCTGCTTTTGAGTTGATTCATTTCAAGGAAATAGCATCAACTCTCTCTGTGTATATAGGTATTTTTTATACCATGCATGAATATCTATCTATCCATCCACCTATCAATCCTGTTTCTGCCTATTTTTTAGTATTCCATACATTTAAAAAGACATGATTATGTAAAGACTTGTAAAATCCAAAATCTAATAGAGGAGTTGAGCAAGCTAGAGATTGGGATAGAGCTGCAATTTAAGCCTACAGTTAGTCTCCTGGAAGAATTCCTTTCTACTTTGAGAAAAGAGCCTTCAACATTGTGGAGGGCACTATCCAACCCAACCCCCCACACACACACATAAAGACACATCCATCTAAAAACATCTTCATAGAGCACATGGTGGCACTTACTTTTAATCCTAGCACTCAGAAGCAAAGACAGTCAAATCTTGTGAGTTTGAGGTCAGCTTTGTCTACATATGTAGTTCCAGAACAGCCAGGGCCACATAAGATAGATCCTGTCTCAAAAACAAATCAAAATAAAAAATCTTCACAGAAGCCTTCAGAATAATAATCTGGACACTGAGCTCAGACAAAAAGACATTAGAAGTACTTGTTATAGGAACTTATGACTAGGAAGTGTGGGCGGAGAAGGATCCAGCCATGTGAGAGGTGGCTGTCAGGGGTGAGCATGGGGGAAAGGCCCAGGAGAAGAAGATTCATGAGGCAGTGCAAATATTCTGTATGGTACCATATTGGTGGGAACATGTACTTACGCATTTGTCAAAAACTATAGAATGTAAACTTGAAGAAAAGAAGCCAAACTATGTTGCCTAGGTAGCATTCATGACCTAAGTAGGTGTATCAGTTTTTTTCCAGATGAACTCTGGTCTAGAATACCCAGAGAATAGGCAAGGATGACAATGGACTTCTTATCCTTTGCCTCTACTTCTTGAGTGTTGCTATTACAGGTGTGTGCTACTGTGAAAGCCTCCACTGTGGTGATATACTGTATATTTAATAAAGTCAGCCTGGAATATCAGAGAACAGAATCACCCACCTACAAGTTGTGAAGGTCAGAGATGGTGAGCTACATCTTTAATTCCAACACTCAGGAGACAGAGATCTTTCTGTATTTCTGTGAGTTCAAGGCCAAACAACCAAACAGTAGTAGCTCACACCTTTAATCCCAACTCTAGGATTATAATGCTGAGTTGAACATGGAAGTGAAACAGCTGGGCAGAGATGATACTTAGGACAGGAGGAGTCAGGAATTCAGGCATTCTGTAGGAGTGGTCAGCCAGGCAGAAGATGCTTAAAGACAGCATTTACTCTGTTCAGCCCAAGAAGTGGGCTGAGTGAGAATTGACTGTTTCCTCTTTCTGATATTCCAGCTTTTCCCTAGTATCTGGCTCTGGGTTTTCATTACATACTAATTAGAATCTCTGCAATACTCCACCGACTGGGCTACATCCCCAGAAGTCATTTTTTTTTTTCATTTTGGAGGCATGGCCTTCAGTAGTTTAGACTGGCTTTGTACTTGTTATGTAGCTGAGGTTAGCGTTGGACTCTTTCTTGGACTATCCCTTGAGTACTGGAACTCCAGGCATGTGTGCCACTGTGCCTGCCCAAGCATGTCAGTGGCAGCAATCCTGCTACTCTGTAGGGTGTTGATAAAAGGGGACCACTTACTTCAGGGGCCGCTAGGGGCACAGGAGAATTGTCTATACCTTCTTTACCTTTTTGCACTGACTAGAACCTGCTCTTCAGCAACAGTATAAAGGCTTCACAAAGAGATGAAGCAGTTGATACTTGATTTGCCTAAAGGAGTCATTCATTATAAAGACACAGAAGAATCCAGGAAGCCATGGGCAGGTGCACAAATAGGGTTTGGAAAAGGACGAGGCTCAGGGAGGGGACTGAAATATGAAGGCTGGGTCTCATGCCTCTGTTCTTCTCTGCTCTTAATGCTAGAGACTGGCTTCTCACCATGAGGCTGGAGGTTATCCACCGCAAATCTCATTTAAGCAAAGCCACACACTCTTGCTTCTAGAGTCCATTTCTACTTCCTGGGAGAACTATGCCTATCTCAGCCTAGGTGAGTAGCTTACTTTTGATATAGCCAAGTAAGGCAGAAGACGGGGGTTAGCGTTCAGAGAATTTCTGGCAGAGGCTGCTGGTGGGGTGTAGGGGTAAAGGTTTCTACATAAATTGGGCAGACAATGCCGAGAGGGGACACTCCTCCATCCAGGAGCAAGCATTGCAAAGAGCTCAAGTTCATTTCCACGGGCATTGGGATGGAGCTGTCTGCCTTCTCTGAACCCTTCAGCCCCTCCTTCTGTAGGAGGCCTGCCTCTGTGACATTTCTCAGTAGGTGACAGTAGCAAAGAGAGCCAGTGGGGGATGCCAGCCTCCCCCTCCCTTCAGGGGAGGGCAGACCAGGTCTTGTATCTGTTAACAGCTGTGGAACTGAGGGTCACACTCTTCATGGCATTGCCTCAAATGGAGAGCTCATTCACAATTCAGTTCATGGTCCAAGAAACAAAAAATAATATTTAATGAGCAAAAATCTTCTTTGTTTAATTATGGGAAATGTCAAGGTTGACTCCAAGTGCTTTGCTTAAGGTCAAATGCTCAGTGCCATCAAAAAGCATTTAAACCAAAGCTGATGAGCTATTAAAGCCCAGGCTAGTTAAAAATCAGGCACAGTTCTCCAGTGATTTATTTCCCTCTATTGAAAGCAGGAATGTTGGAGCTGGAACACTCCACCAGCAGCTTATATCTGCTCTTTGATGCAGTGTTCCTTAGACTGATGACAATTCCTGGGTGAAGTTAACACCTCTGGTCTTCAAGGGAGTTACCTCCAAGGCTCTGGCTTTCACTTTGCAATTTGTCATTTAAAAGGTAACACCTCTTCCTAGAGCGTCTGATCTAATCAGTGAGGGGCAAGACCCGGGCAGTGGTATTTTGGTTTTAAAGGCATCTAAGGGAAGTGTTTCTTATTCATAGAGGGATTGAGAACAAGAGGGCTAAATGGCTTAGTTAATGAAAATCAATGCTGAGGGCTGAGGCTGCTGTGTCCTGGACTTCCCTCCATAGTTCTGTCCTTTCTTATGGTCTGCACTCAAGAAAACACTTATATCATCTAGGCTGCTGTATCTCTTGTGTGAACAAGCTTCACACAGTACAAACTGACCACAGCATACCTTCCTTGTCTGTGGAAGTGAATGGCATGGGAGCTCTTCATAGAATGTGCCAGTCCTCACACCACATGGGTTACTAAAGGGCAGTTCTGATGTGTCAAGAGAATTCAGACTCTGTCTAGGTCTCTTTGGAGAGTGAAAAGAAGAGGCCAGTGGACATTACTGCAGTGAAAAATCTTTCTCCTGTTATTTATGCACACGGCTCCACTGCTCTTTCTTTCTTTCTTTCTTGTCATATAATAGAAATAATGATCTTGGTACTGGACCCTGTGCTGCGCCAGGACAATTAATCACCCACCAAGCCATTTATTTCCTCTTACTCTCCTCCACCAGGACCATTATCCTGTAGGTAAACAGAGGTGCCTGTAAATCACAGACAGAACACAAGTCCATGGGAGAATAGTTGATTAAGCACCCCTATAACTTATAGTTACATAGCACCACTCATCCCAAAGATCTCCAAGCACCAGATAGACTGATGTATGTGCTGGTACCCAGCCCCTATATATGTCATTGCTTACATCACTGTCCAGGTGTGTATGTGTAATGTTTATTGTCTTGTCACATTGTTATCCTCCAAACTGCAGTCATGGAATGGACAGGAAGCAAAGAAAGAAACTTTTCACTTCCGTGGATAATCAGCTATCAAACAGAAAGCCAGCAGGGAAAACAGAGTAACCCAGCCACTCTCCCGAGCAAAATTCCTTAGGCTCATGAAATGCTGGACATCTTAGAGTGTTCTGCTTTAAATCTTCTCTAGTTGGCAGCCAGCAAACAGGCTTGGAGGCAGAGTGTGAGCAGTGTCAGGATCGAAGGGGGTCAGGGTCTGAGAGATTGATATTCTAGGAGAGAAGGCAGCGATAATCACCTGCACAGAAGGCCTCAGCATTATTCATGATGGCCCTGCCCCTCAAGTTCTCGTCGATATGGACACCGCTGAAAGACAAGAAGAAGCAATTTCTATGTGTAGTTAGTGTTGTTTCTATTGTTATATTACCTGTGTGGCTGATGCTCTAACCATACCAAAGGATTACTGGTGGGGGGAGGCAATTATCCTTCCCCCTTTATTGTTGAGGTTGATTTAGAGGGCTTTACTTTCACATATCTTAGGTGACTCTTTATGGCTTTCTTTTGAGGGTAAAAATAGCGATAGTTCGAGCTAAATTGTAGGAGTTTCTAACCTCAAATCAGACTCATCTTTATGGCTCTGATATATTTATAAAACCCCAAAATGTTAAATTAAATTGAATTCAATACAAATTCAATTCAAGGAAAACAACAAAGCCAGTGTGATTCGATTTAGCATTAATTTAATGGGAAGAATGATGTTGTTTTGCTGAAACCAAATTACCACTTAGATGAGTACATGGTGCAGATTGCTGCCCGACTCTCTGGCTTGGCATGCCTATGCTGCCAGGTGCTATATGATGACCAGACTTCTCATAATTTCTTTCAATTTGAGCTGCTGTGGGAAAATTCCTTTGCGAGCCATACTGTTAACTTATTGGGCCTTAATTCTTGGGAAACCTAGTATTTCTGTGCTAAGCCCACATCTCTGCCATCGGAGTAAGCAAGGCAACTGGGATCCTGAGGTACTGTTTGATAATGAGGAGCCATGGAATGATGCAGAAGATGATAAAATTCAATTTTAAAATTATGGTCAAAAGGAAAACCTTCAATTAAGACAGCATCATAAAATTTTTAACACACTCCTGGGAGTCTCTGGGACTACAGGCCTCACATAGCAACACATGCTGGAGGTAAGTACATTTATGCTAATAGTGACTTTAAAGATGAAACTAATGGAAACTTCTGAATTAAAAAGCATCAAAATATGATTTAAAAATAGCCTGGTGGTGGTGGTGGTGCACGCCTTTAATCCCAGCACTTGGGAGGCAGAAGCAGGCAGATCTCTGTGAGTTTGAGGCCAGTCTGGTCTACAGAGCAAGTTCCAGAACAGCCAAGACTATTACACAGAGAAACTCAGTCTCAACTTCCCTTCCCTGCAAAAAGATTTAAAAATAACAGGACAATAAAATTCACTCCTTTATACCAGAGTGTGGAATCTTATAGGTGTGTTAGAGACAGCCAAGTTTATCTGTTTGTTCTTTTTCGTGTATGTGTGTGTTTTGCATGTACTGTGTATAGTATATGCGTGCATGGTGTATACCCCCATGTGTGTAAGGGTGCATACATCAGTGCACAGGCAAAGGCCAGAGGAGAATTGCTATATCACTCTTTGAAATAGAATTTCTCATTGAACCTTGGCAGCCCACAAGCCCCAGAGATCATCCTATCACCACCCCACAGCCCCACAGCACTGGGTCACAAGCATGTATGTCCTTCCTGATTCAAACACAAGTCCTCATGCTTGGGTGACAAACACTGAGATCCACTGAGTCATTTCTCAGAGCCCTCCTTTTTTTTTGGTTAGGGAGATGACTCCACATGTGATTTTATTAGTGTGGTTAATCAGCTGATTGGCAGGGAACCACATTTCCCAGCTTTCCTCGCAGATTCTTGCTTTGTCAATAGGAGCAGAAGTGTCCATTTTCCACACCCTCCTCCCTTCCCTTGGGTGTGCAACTGATGGACCAGCCATAGCCACAAAGCAGCACCCAAACAGACCCAGAGGAGGAAAAACAGAAGAGACTGGATCACATGGTCACCTTATAGACCAGAGCTGTCAATCTGCCTTGGCTACCACTGTTCTGCTGGCTACTGCTTAAACTACAGTGCTTCGGGTTTCTGTTAAAACACCACAATTTATCTGTACTCTAGCTGATACAGAAAGTCCACTTTTATTTACTCAAAAAACATTTTTGGCTTACTAAATGCCTAGTATAAGAAAAGAAAGGATTTACTTGAGATTGTCCATTAGGTAGTGGTAGATTAGGTGTCGAACTGTTCTGAGTATCCCTGAAGTGGGGAGTGACTAGATTGGGTGATCCCTGATTCGGTTTTTAATTTTTTTTCTAAAAGGAAAAATAATGATAGTTGGAATTAAATTATAGAGTTCTGAACCCAAAAACATTTCATCGGTCCCAAGAACAGCACTGTGTCCTGTGTTTACAGAAGCCAGTTTTGTGTTGATTGGAGTTGTGTTAGGTTGGTCCACTTTGATGTTCTAAAACAGAGTCTGGGGGATGGGAAACACAGAGAACACGGCTGAATGTAACCCTGTCCTCCCAACCCCAAGCCATCCCTCGCTGCCTCATCTGGCTTTACCTTTCCAACTACTGCGACGACCAGAGATTCTCTCCTTCCTGTTCTTCCTCCCCCTCACTTCTTCCTTTTTCTCTTTATTTTCTCTCTCTCTTTCTTTCATCTTTGTTTCTTGCCTGTGTTTACCCCCATTGTTCATCTCTTTGAAGAGAAGGTCTCTCCATGTCTTTTTATTTAGCACTGACTCTCTAGTGACCAGCAATGTGAGGTTCTCAAAGACATCGTTGAGTGGATAAAAGAAATAAATGAAAGTCAGGAGAGAACATGTGATAATGCAGAAAAGGAGACACATAAATCATGAACCATGACTCATAGCCCCGAGTTTCTTATTCTGGCAGAGTGAAAACTGTGTTTTCAGTAAAACAAAGAAGTATGCTATTTCCTCCCGGAAAGATGGTGTCACTCTGGATACCCCTTCTCCCATGCTGCCACCCATTGTCACACACCCTAGATGCGGCATCATTTGTTTTGTGAGACTGTAATGGAGTAGTGAAGCAGGCTACATGTGAAAGGTGAAAGTTTAGGCAGCGTTGTGTGGCCCTGGTGCAGGCTACATGGCACAGATTTAGAGCTGTAGGAGGAAGGGTCACATCACAAAGCAGGACGTCTCAGATAGATTCAGAGTCTGCAGGACTCAATCACGGAGTGCACCACTCCCTTCCAAAGGTGATGTCCCAGTGGTCTCCCACTCCCACTAGGCCTCCCTCTTCAAGACTCCACATTCCACAGCATGGCCCCTCCATGGCCCAAGCTCATCTCTCACACTTTCAGAGTAAATGAACAAATAGTTTCCAAAGAATGTTCCACTATAGGAATGTAATTGTCCATGTCTCCCCATATTCCTTGTAAATTGACATTGGCCTTCCGTTTCTAGATCTAGATCAAATGTGAACAGAAAAGTGGGAGAATGAGTCAGATATTACTTATTATCCCTTATTGTAGGTGACTGTCACTAAGAGAAGTGAGCAGCAACAGAGCAGGATGCTGAAGAGAAGACAGGCAGAAAGGAAAAATCTTTTGAGTTAGGGGCCTTCGTGGCCATGAGGAAAGACATGAGCTTTGCAAAGCCTGCAGCATGCTT
Organism: Sigmodon hispidus; assembly: GCA_004025045.1. Lineage (NCBI taxonomy): Eukaryota > Metazoa > Chordata > Mammalia > Rodentia > Cricetidae > Sigmodon > Sigmodon hispidus. Next base: position 91,214 of record PVIH01003423.1, read on the forward strand.
GCTGAGGTTTTGATAGTAGAAGACAGAGAAGGGCATCGTCAAAGGATGGCGGCCACCCTTGGAATGCAGTTACTGCAGCGCACGGCTTTGTTGCTCCATTTGATTATAGGGTGAGAGGTAACTGGACAGAGCATTTCAATAGCTAGATCCATTACATGCTTTGGAGAAAGACAGCAGATACGAAGGTCTGTTCCTGAGTGATGGATTCCCACAGTTCTAGCCTGCTGTGTCCCTCTGGAGTACTCAAAGCTTGGCAGGACACAGATTAACTCTCTCATTTATTAACAGGACATGATTTAATTAATTAATTTGTAATGTAGAAACTGAAAATATATTAGTTATGCCTTGCTACTAACACGTGATTCCAAAGCCCAAAATGCAGTGGCTTAAAAAAAAAAAAAAAAAAAAAATCTGTTTCTGTGGGTTGGGGACAACAGGTTTACTTGTCTTCTGGGTCAAGATCTTTTACAGACCATTATCAAGGTGTCATATTCTAGCATCTCAAGACTCAGCTAGGTGCTAGCTTAGCAAACTTCTTGCCTTGAAACAAGAGACTTGAGCTAGCCTAGCACTTTCGTAAAAAAAAATAAAAATTAAAAAAAATAAAAAAATCAATCATGGTGGAATAGCACCTACTATTGTAAGGATTCCTGGCACTCCATGTAGCTGAGATAACTCAGCTTAGGTGGGATGCACCTTATACGGAGGCACGCCCCTGGGCGTGGCTGCATAAACCCTGCTGGCACTGATTAGGAAGCACCTCCCTGGACACATGATGCATACAGAGGCACGCCCGTAAACGTGACTACGTATATCTGTACACACCCCTTTTCTTAAAAGAGACCAAGAGCATGTTCGGCTCTCTCTCTGTCTCTTGCTGTCCTGCTTCTCTGCTTCTGCACCCGCCTGGGAACTCTTAAATAACTCTCGTGTGGCCTTGGTAGGGTGTATCTCCTTTCACACGCGAAACTAACAATGGTGCCGTGACTTGGATAGGTTCCCTCCTGAGCACAAAAGCTAGGAAAACCTGATCCCAGGTTCACTGCAAGGCCACACCTTCTGCCGCTGCTCGAACACCAGCAGATTTAATTGAAGTGCTCCCCCACCCCCAGACAAACACGCACTCCTGGCTTTTTCCCATTACTACATTCTATCCACGGACTTGCCCCTGTGGAGACTTACACTAGCGCCTTCCGTGAGTGGTTTTTTGTTTGTTTTTGTTTTTGTTTTTGTTTTTTTGTGCCAGCAGCACCACGGACACCAACTATCCCATTGATGAGGAGCAACAGATAGGTAGAAATCTGGGGCTTGCTACCCAAGCAGCCTTGGTTCCTTGGTAAGTTCTAGGCCAGACCAGTGAGAGAGATTGTCTCATAGAAAAGATGGATGGTGCCTGAGGAATGTTACCAAAGGTCATCTCCCACTTTCATATATATGCATGTCTACCCAAATATTCATGTGTACCCATACATACACAAACATGAACACACATACAACACATATACATACATACAACATACACACACACACACACACACACACACACACACACACGCCTCAGCTGGGGAAGGGTCAGTTCCTGCTGTTGTGTCTGGTCCCTGATGCCTTTGCAGGAGTCTGTTCTCAGTCTGTCCTGGATGACTCTCAGTAGATGGCCTGGAGTTCTCCAGAGGGAGCAAGTGAGAGAGCCAGAGAGAAGATGCAAACTGAGCAACCCTTACTCCCTTAAGTTGCTCTTGTCAGAGTATTTTTATCACAGTAACAGAAATGGAATTAAGACAGTAGCTTATAAATGTCAGAATTTATTTCTCATAGTTCTGGAGGCTGCAGAGTCTGTCTTAGCTACGTCTGTCAAGCTATGTGCACCTTGACCAAGGCAACCTGTAAAGGAAATCATTTAACTGGAGCCTTGCTTACAGTTTCAGGGGCTGAGTTCTTGACCTTCAAGGTGGAAGTGTGGCGGCAGGCAGGCACATCACTGAAGCAGTAGCTGTGGGCTTACCTCTGATTCCCAAGCAGCAGGCAGAGAGAGTGAGAGATCTCATCATAACAGCTTCACCACGGGCCCAGCATTTCGCCTTTCTACTGTGCCTTCTTTCTTAGGGGCTCACACAAAAGTGTGAGTGCCAAGAGGAAAAGGCCTCTGGGCACCATTTCAGAGGCTTCTATGATACAAAACCAAAAGAAACCCCAACAAAACCCAGAAGCATAAGTGAACATGTAGTAGTGAAAGTGGAAAGAAGAATGACTTAGGATGAGAAAATAAAACCCCTCTTCTAAAGGGATAACATTTTCCAGGGTTTTATTTATATGACTGGTTAAGGTTTGAGCTGTATCTGACAGGCCTCTCCATCCAACTTCTAAGTATCCAGAGGGTACATAGAGACATCTGCTTTTTCCTTTATCTCAAAAGGTCACACAAACTCCAAGTCTAGGATATAATATATGCACTTGTTTGAATAAGAAAGTATAAAAATGACTTATGGGGAAAAAGCCAAGTTTTCAAGGCAAGGCTCCATGCAGACTTAGTTTAAAGAGACTGACTAAGGTTTCAGGGGCCAGTCCCTTCCCGTGGGTCAGCTCTGCTGAGTCACTGCTGTGTATTTCCTCTGTCACATGCAGGAGCTAATGATTATCATCTGCTAACCAGAAAAACAAAAACAAAGAAAGACCTTGCAAAATCTGTTTTCTGTGTAATTTTCCTTCCCCTCTCCTCTCTGTGTGTGTGACACTGAAGTTCAACCCCAAAGGTCTTGTCCATCTTAAATATGTGCTTTACCACTGGGTATCCCTCACTCCATTTTTTATGTTGTTAAAAAAGTTTAGTCCTCCGCCCACTATGCCCATGAGGCCCTCACACTAACTACCACTTGCTCTTCAAACATGGTAGCTGTATCTTGCTCGATGTGGTGTGTCTCATTGTCTTGGCTGGGCTGTTTTGTCTGTGTCTGGGTCGTGTTGTCTCATTGTGTCCATGTGTCATCCCTCCCCCCTCTGAGCAATTTCTCTCTTTTACTGACCCTTCAGCTTGGAGACTCAGAGGAGGTCTCAAAGAGGCAACGGCATCAACGTCAGGGACTGCTTTCTTGTATCTTCATACGTGCACAGACATTTGCCTGTTAAGACAAACACACCCACCATTTTCTTGTGCATTTTCCTGGATCTTTCCTCCATGTTCACTGCCTGAGTGAGTTGCTGGTCCATTCAGTGACCTCAGGAAAGGAATGGTTTTACAGATGACAGAGAAAAAGTGTTTTCTTGTTTTACTTTTCAAAAGCTGGAGACTCTAGAGGAAGCTAACGTTCCTAGGACAGAGAGAAGAGGCTTGGAAAGAAATGTCCCAAGAGGAAACACATTGACTCACCAGGAGTTCTTCTCCACTGAAAGATTGGGATGAGGGCTAAGCGGTGAGGAAATGGGAAGATGGTTTGTTGGTGAACTCGTGGGAAGAAGCACAGCTGAGGAACCAAGGGACAAGAAAAGCCACACAGACGTCTGCGCATGCCTAAGCAATCAGATGTCACAATTCAGATACAGTCTCAGAGGGATCTCCCAACTGTGGGAGAAAGACGACAGAGGATGTGTGTGGGCTTTCCCTTTTCTAAGCTCCAGACTGGCTTGGAAGTAGGAGCCGATTTCACAGACCCAAATGCACCAATAAAGTGCTAAGAGGCCTGGACGAGAAGAAAAATTATATTTGAGAGACATCCAGGGAAGTCAACTGTTGCTCCCAAGCAGGGCTGATGAAAAAGGATAAAAGAATTGAATAATTAGATAATAACATGCACAGATGACACAGCAGTGAGATGAGCATTTTCCTAGCAGGATCTGAACTCTCAGAACTTCCTTTCCGCTGCAGGGAGAAAGGCAGAAGGGTCTATGTCAGTGAATCGACATTCAAATGGAATTCAAGGTGGAAATGAAGCTGAACTATAATTTATATTTTTATTTTTTTCTAAAATAGCTAAATAGGATCCCATGTAGCTCAGGCTGGCCTTCACCTCCCTATATAGCTAAGGATGACCTTAAACTTCTGACCCTTAGGTCTCTACCCCGAAAGTGCTGGGATTACAGCTATATTACCATATTCCCAGCTTAAAATTCTATTTCTCACATTGATTTCTAGACTGTCCTTGCAATGGTTGTTAACAGATGGGGAAGCTGAACTTGAGAGTCAACAGAACACTCGCTCCAAGGTTAAGCAGTTAGTGGCTTGGCTACAACTAAAACATTAGAACCAGTTCTTAAACTGTTTATTCTTTTGTATCCCTGAGACGTAAACTCAAGGGTTGAAGGACTCACAGTAATTCCAGAGCAACTGTAAAACTGTGTCTGTCTGTTAACTCCTCAATCTGTGCTCATTTCCAAGACCAGATTTTACATTTCAAGAGTGCTATGAATCTGCATTATATTGTAAATGATTTGCTCAAAGAACATGAGAAAAATGTGCTGATCCAGCTTGGTTTATCCAAGTCCATCTTTGCAAATTAATGATTTTAAAGCAACCAGAGGAAATGATTTCATTTGTTTTCTCATTTTTCCCCCTAAAAACAGGACTCCTGGTGCAATTACTATGTGTTCCTGGAAGCTGCCGCCTTCCTTGCCGATTGCTGCATGGATAGTGGAGAACGTGGCAGTCTCCATCACAGCCCAGTGAAGGAGGGTATCACTGCCAGTGCCAAGTAGCTACCCTGTGCTGAGACTAGCAGTTTCTTCCATGCTCTTCATCCCTCTAAACTCCAAGACACTAATATCTTAGTTTTCTTGGGCTGCTATTCAGGATAAGTTTACAGAGCATTCAGATTTTCCTCTGAAGATCTGAAAACTGAATCTGCTAAAATAAGTCAATAATAAGGCAGCTTAACAGGAGAAATGGCATGCAAGTTTACTAGCATTCATACATGCACAACAGGCATGCTAAACATGAGATTCAAGAAGTGACTGGTGCTAGTGGCTGAAATATTCTCTTCATAGTAGAAGGAACATAAATAAATTTTAAAAACTATTTCTTTAACATTATAATATAACTACATTATTTTACCTTCTTTTCTCCTCTCCAAATCCTCCCGTGTGTCCCTTCTTTCTCTCTTTCAAATATATGTCCATTTTTCATTAGTTGTTATTACATCCATCCATTCATCCATTTCTTAGTACATAATACAAACTGACCATATAATGTTGGATAACCAATGCATGTAGTCTTTCCTGGGGAAGACTAGGGGATAAATAATTTTTAAGGGATATGACAGGGCTGAAACAACAGAGGCCTGGGACCAAGATCCTCTGGGCTCTAGATGTGATAATTGATTCATATGTTTCCCTTCCCCCACGCCAGGTACACATTGAAGTCCTGGCCTCAAGCTGGCCTCAAATTTACTGTGTAGCTGAGAATGACCTTGAACTTCTGATCTTTCTGCTTCCACCAAGTACTGGGATTCCAGAGTTGCTTCACCACATCCCTTTAGTGTGGGGTTAAGGCTTTGTGTATGTTAAACAAGCAGTCTGCAAACTGAGCTGCATCCCAAGCCCAGTGTTTTTGTGCCTTCCTGTGGGATAGGAGTTAATCTTCTTTGGTTAATGAAAACTCATAAAATAGACTGGCGAAAAATGTGCTTCTCTCTGATGAGTTAATCTTTAGGTAGATGACTGAGTTTCAGAGAAGCCCCTCTCTGGGCTTTAGAAGAGGAGGAAGATTGAGAGGGAGACCCAGGAGAGGCAGAGAGCCCTTGAGGTTGCTTTTAAAAGTCTACCCTAGCACTGTGAGTGTGTGGCTTATAAACAAGGGAGATTTTGTGCTCACAGTTCTGGAAGCTGTGACATTCAGGCATCATCAGGTTCAGTGTTTACAAAGAACCTCCTCTCTCTTCACAGATAGCCTCTTCCTCACTGTGTCCTCAAGTGTGAAGGGATGGGGTGAGGGGACTTTCTTGGGTCATATATATGTGTATGTATATACGTATGTGTGCATATATATATGAACTTAACTTTCCACACGGGCTCTGCCTCCATGGTCATATTACCTCCTACAGACTTACTACCCTCTATTGCCACCAAATTTGGGTTAGGAATTCTACATAAAACACACACACACCCTGTACCTGTCTAACCATGGCTAAAACAACAAATTAATAAATAACTTACAAAATACCTGTATTTAATTAGTGTTTCTTTTTAACCATCAAGGTTAGAAAAAAATAAGGCAAATATGCGAATGATCACTGGTATCCTTGACTATGCTTTATATTAAAAAGAAATACAATGCAAGCTTAATGATCACTTTTGTAACACAGCATTGATGATTGACTGTAGGTCAAGACGACTGGGTTGGAAATTGCAGATAAATGTTTCTTATAAAATCCTATGTGGCAATTCAGCCTTTCTTGATTCAGAATGCAAAATTGTATTTGTGATTTCTCCCTTAATTCAGCCTTTACTGAGATTCCATTGCAGTTGTAGCCAGACTTCCTTGGTCAATTGTAGCATAGGAGAGTCATATTTTTTTCTTCATTTTTTATGTTACTCATTTTTTAAAAGATTTATTTATTTTTTTGTATATACAGTGTTCTGCCTGTAGGCCAGAAGAGGGCACCAGATCTTATTGTAGATGGTTGTGAGTCATCATGTGGTTGTTGGGAGTTGAACTCAGGACCTCAGAAGTGCAGCCTGCAGATGACTCTTAACCTCTGAGATATCTTTCCAGCCCCCAAAGTCTTACATTTTAAAATAATATGTTTTAATTAACACACCATATCAAAAATTATAAAATACTGTTATATTTTACTCCTTTTTAAAATCAAAAATATTTTTTTCATACAATGTATTTTAATGTTTTTTCTTCTCAACCAATTTATTCCAGATTCCTCCCACCTCCCTCCCAACTTTATGTTCTCTCTCTCTTTCAAAACAAACAAGAAGAAAACAAGAACAAAAAGAATCAAGAAACACAAAAAATTCCACAAGGCAAAAAACAAATAAGCAAAAGAGCAATAATAATAATATATCCCCTAAAAACAAAAACCCAAACAAAGCAAGACAAAACAAGAAGTTTGAAAATAACCAACTACTCCTGGGCATGAGGCCTGAAGTACGGCTGATATACCCAGTGGCACTCACTCCACTGGAGAAGTCTCATTTTCCCTTTGCCTGTGGTATCATACAGCTTCTTGGTTAGGGTGTGACCTTGTGTCCACCTTCCTCTTATCAGTGCTGGGATCCCATCTGCTTGAACCTGTTGGGATTTTAAGCATGCTGCCATAGCCTTTGTGAATTCATATGTGTATGAGTCTTACTGTGTCTACAGGACACTGTTTGCTTGGAGTCCTGCATCACTTCTGACTCTGACAGTTTCTGCCTCTTCTTTCTAACTTCCTGAGCCATGAGGGGAGGGCTTGGTTAAATCAAAGCATCCTGTTTAGGAGTGGCTGCTCCCAAGTCTGTAACTCTTTGCACATTAGCCAATTGTGGGTTTCTGTGTTAATTCTCATGTACTACCGGAAGAAGCTTCTTAGATGTGGATTGAGAGAGAAACTGATCAACAGATATAGCACTATGTCATTAAGAGTTATCTTATTGCTGTGTCCCTTAAGCAGAATAATAGTATTAGGTTTTTCTCTAGACCCATGATCTATTTCAGTTGAGGTCCGTGGCCACTTTCCAGAGTCCGATATGGGTTCTATCGCATAGGATGAATTTTAGTCCAAAAAATTTGGTCATTCCCATAACTTTTATACCCACTATTGTACCAGTAAGTCTTACAGGCAGGTCACTGTTGTAGGTCACAAGGTTTATATTGTTTGATATTGATGATTACTTTTCTCTGCTTTTAAGATATAAATTGCAAAGTAGTTATAATTTTCATCTCCTTGATGGCTCAGGATGTTGAATCTTCTCAGGGAATGAAGGTAGGGTGGGAGGGGGATCCTGCAGGAAGGCCAAGAGTAAATTTGCAGAGGAAGGGATGACAGAGTTAGGGGGACTCTGAGTCCACACCAAGAGGCAGAGTCTACCCCTTTTCTTTCACACTTAGTCTTCGGAATCTGCTGTGTGTTTTATGCTTATAGCACATCCCAGTTTGTTCCGCTCATGCTGGAAGTGCTCAGAAGTCCCAGGTGCTGTGCTGTACTACTAGTTAGTATAAGACTGAGGGCTATGATACCCACATACATACATTGCCATATCTCTGAATTTTTAATGAATTTAAATGAATTGTCTTTGCCTTATCTTTCTCTTTATTATGAATGAGTTTGAGGACCTGGCCAGTTCTCAGACAAGTGTATGAGATTTGGACACAGTTGGGTTGGCTGACATTGCATACATAATGGCATTTGGGACTATTGTACCCCCACCTGAGTTGGATCCTCCAGCAGATATTAAAAGTCTACCGCCCTGTGCCAGGTTTGGTAGGGTAACAGTGAAATGTCTCTGATTCCATGAAGCTTCCAGTCTACACGGGTGGAAGGTTAATCACAGAAGTCTTAAAATGGAAGACCATGTGACTTTGGGAGTGTGTAACCAGGATTCCTTTCTTACGTGCATAATAGCATTCATTCTTTTTCCAGCACTGAGGGAGTATGTTGCCTAAAAAGCACTTAAAAACAATATAAAACTGATGGAAGTTTGCTCTGCTTTTTTTATTGTTACTGTGCACCTGTCTAAAATGCAGTGCCAGGGACAAAATATTTGAAGGATTATAGAATGCACAGTTGTAAAATAAAAAGCTCTTCCGAGTCAACATTTAATTCTTGAAATCTTTCCTCTGCCTAGGACCAGAGCTTCACAGAAAAACTTAGGTCTCCTACCTGGGAGCAGAACAGGAATGACAACTTCTGTCAGTGGTGATGGGAGGTCAGAGCCACACCCAAGCACTGGCTAGACATTGTCAAACTTCTGCTGTATCTCCATTTGCTTTTCTAAGCACTCACCTACCACCCCTGCTTAAGTCTTTTGCTTTTGCATCAAGAATCCTTTCTCTCCCATCTCTCATTAAGAGTACTGATGTCAAATTCTAATTACCTCCTTGGGTTGCATTTCATTTCGAATTTCAGTAACTGCAATTAAGCTTGTCTTTTCTCTTGCCAACCTACTGTCATCAGCTTAATTTTTACTTCCTTTTGCCCTATAGTTTTGGGAGCTAAAGCCAGGAATCTTTATATGCCAAGTAGCACTGTAGCCACTGAGCTATATCCCCAACTAATTTACAGGCTTCTAAGTACCAAAGCTAAGAGAGTAGGAAAAACATCTATGCCCTCCCCCAACCAACTCCTCACATGGAGAGTATGAGGCACTCAAATTTCTGTGCCTACTCTCACCTCTAAGGAGTGCTCCAGGGTCCTGGCTTTGTCATTTGAAGCTAGAAGAAGCATAAGTTAAGGAATGCTGGATACAGACTAGGAAGAACACAGTTCTCTTGTTCTTTGGGAAGGTCTTTGATCCTGAAGGACACTGATTGGCTAATGATACCTGGCAAAGACAATAGTCCAGGAGGAGGAATGAGGATGTTGCCACTTGTCCACACACTCCACGTGCTTGCCCCTCCTACAATTCTTTGAAGTATCAATAGTGTCTTTATTTATTTTCTTTCTTTCCCTTCTGAGACTTTCTTTGTCTGTTTTGCAAACCATCAAAGAGCTTTTCACCATTCCTCTTGACTCACATATCTCTGAGTTCAGGAACAGATGCTGAACAGCCAAGCGACTCTGTCAGCATCTTCCCACTGGGCTTTGCCTTTTGGCTTATCTTGTTCTTCCATTCTTCCTTTTCAGAGTTCTGGGAAAAAGCTTGAGGGTGATTCATTAGCCCTGTGCTACAACTTGAAAACAAAGGAACCTCTAGCATGAGCAATAAGAGAAGACAGCCAGCACATGATGTTATTGCATTCCTTCTCTTTTGCATTCACAGCTATCCTTTCTAGGGCTGAATCCCCATGCTGCTTGGCATTTAGGAGGACAGGAACAGGGCAGATGAAATGCCTGCTTTTTGGGAAGTCAACTGTGAGCACCAGTCATTAGGTGACGAGGATGCACTGAGTGCTGTGATGGGGGCGCTAAGAGAGTGCGCAGAGGGAAGAGCGTTTTCTGAAGTGTTAGCCATGTCCTCATCCTGGAGGTTTGCTAATTTTATAAACTCATAAGTTTGTAACTACTGAGCATGCCACAGGTGCCAAGTTCTGGTCCAGACATATGTGTTGCAGGGGTGAAAGATCACTGCTCTCTGGGAATGTGCCTGGTAATAGAGGGACCAGATGGGAAATACTGATGCAGCAGAGATGGATTACCATATCAGATTTATTAGCTGGTGAAATGGGATTAGAGAATGCGGTTTGGCTGGTGCTGTATCAACTTCTCCCTTCCCTTCCTACCATCTGCAGTGAAGGTGGAGCATCCTTATCCTTTCCTACTCAGAGCAATTAGAAAGCAGGTCCTGCCTGACTCATAAGTGTGTGTGTGTCTGTGTGTTTCAGCCTCACAGTGTAAATGAACCACTCTTGACTAAGGGAAGGGTGTAGGGATTGTAGCAGTCATAGTGGGTTGAAATGTGAAGAGGAAAGGAGACTGCTTCTGTCTCAGAGTCAGGAGGGGGAAAGCGGGGAGTGGGAGCCTCTACTCATTTAGATCAGGAAACGGTTGCTCAAGAGGGAAGAATTAGACAAGGAACAGTCAAAGAGCAAGACTGGGTTTTGGCCCACGGAGGAGTAGACACCAAGCCATAGATTATACATAGAAAACCCTGGTAATGTCAATATTTAACCATATTAAAGGACAAGCTTGCTGTTTAAAGATTTTAATTGGTTTATTTATTTTAAATTCTAGAGCTAGTCATCATTTTATTTCAGTGAGCTGAGTAAAAGGATGTAGCTTTACAGAGGATTTGGAAGAGAAAAGCCCAGAAGCCAGCTGGTCATTTCAGAGTCACCTTTCTTGTGAGGTGGGACAGGGAGGCAGAGTAGGAGGCAGCTGCCTGGTGAATATCACATCGCCCCTTTAGCATCAGGACTAGAGCAGAAGAAACGCCATTATTGTGTCATTTAAACTGGTCTGATTTTCGAACCCCGATTCTCTCTCATTCTCATGGTTTCTGTAAAGGTCAGACAGCTAACTTTCACTTTTGTGATATGGAAATTTAGCATGGATGATTCTATTTGATATTTTTTTTCTTCCCCCAAAAGAGAATTTGATTTATTTATTGTGATCATGTATCTGTGTGGGTTTGTGCAAATAAGTGCAGTGCCTGCAGAGGTCTGAAAGGGTGCCAGAGACCCTGGAGCTGGCGTGAGGCTTTGAGCCTCCTAACTACCCTGTGTCCTCTGAACTCGGGCCCTCTGAAGAGCAGTGTAGACTTTTAATCTTTGACCACCTCTCCAGCCTCTCCATTTTTAATCTAGTGTTTTGGGGTCCACTGCAGGATCACAGTACAAAATATTGTTCTCCTGTCATGCTTAGAAATCTATGATGGACATGTCTTGTCTTCTTCCTCATGCTCTCTTACGTATCACTTGCCCCAGCCACTGCTGCAGCATCCATTCTCCCATAAGATTTTATGCCTACACTATGGCACTGCTCTTATGTTCTGCCCCAGGACTAAAGAACATCAAAAGTCTTCAGGAACCCATGAGATGCTTTGGGAATTCAGGGTGGACATCAGGAGGTTCCTGCCCAGTTGGCCGACAGAAGTGGTGACCATCTCCAAGATAACTTCCAGTAGCACCTTCTTTTCTTTGTCACGCTCACAGATTGTAGTTCTTAATCCTTTTCTTAGAACATCTCCAAGCTCCCTACATGCACGGTCTTGACCAGTCTAAGCCTTCAGGAAGAACCCAGTCTAAGTCAGAAACTTCATGTCTGAGAGAGCAGCAGCGGCATCACAATGCCAGAGGGAGTCAGTGGCAGGAATGGGTTCAAAGCCAGGCTTCAGCAGATGCTGGTCTCTTCCTTCTCCTGCTGTCAAACCTCTCTTTCCTGAAGCTTATTAGTCACTAAAATGAATTCCCATTTGATAGGCAATCAAGGAAATGAACTAAGATAAACCATGGTGCTAAAACTAATATAATCTTTTATTAAATTTGAACATCAGGCATTTAGAAGTGGTCATTAGCTTTTTTGGAATTTTGAGTCATTGCCATTGATGGCTAAATTTACAAACTGTTTCAAAAATACTGGTTTTGGACAGATTCCCTTCAATTATTTTATTTTGGATCTGTTTCATGTGGTTTTCATAAAATGTACAGGTTTTTTTTGTATTTTTTTTAGATAATGTAAGTCGGCTTGACTTCAAACTGTTTCTTCTTCTTCTTCTTCTTCTTCTTCTTCTTCTTCTTCTTCTTCTTCTCCTTCTTCTTCCTTGAAAAATGCTTTACTACTATTTACAAATGAAAGAATTTTAAATTCGAATAGTTTAAAGCTGTTTAGAACCCCATTTATTTGAGGACTAAGACTTCTGGATATGTTTCACTTTATTTAACTTCAAAGTAATTAGTCAAAATAGCTTGGATCCCAGACAGATTTCAAAGCTGTATAATTTCAAAATGGCCCATCTAGCTCGCATGCAAAGATAGATGGACCATTTTATTGTCTCAAAACATTGGTTTTCTAGCAGATGAATATGGGTCTAGGCAATAACTTCACATTATTGCAGAATTGGCTACATATTTTTAAAATTAAAACATCTGTGCAGTGTGCAAATGAATTGAAGTGTTTCTTTATCAATAATAAGGAAACTATTTTGCAAAACTTTATCCCACTCCACCCTTTCTCCCACAGGATTCTAACTGTGCTGACAGGAGCATTGCTGTAAACAGTACTTGAGTCCAGTTTATTTGTAATGCTGTAGTATCCCATGAGAGGCTCCAGGGCATATACTGAACTGTTCCTTAAAAAACAGGCAGGCTCCAGAAATACTTTTTCTATAGTCGAATCAGACTTATTTAAGGGCAGAGCAGGTCTAAACATTCTGTTTGGCTCCATATCTCAAACTCCTAACAATGGCTCTTCTTACTTCTTACCCAGTATTCATAACTTAAGGACTCTGTCTCTGTCACCCCTTGTACCAGGCACTAGTTTTGTCACCGTGATAAAACAGGGGACAAAAGTAACTTACAGAGGGAAGGGTTTATTTTGTCCAGTCTGAAGGTCAGTTCACCATGACAGAGAAGGGAGCAGAAGCAGGGCAGCGGGTCACATTGCATCTGTAGTCAGGAAGCAGAGAGAGAAAGGCTAGTCCCTGTTCTCATTCTCATTTTTATTAAGTTTAGGACTCTGTGCAAAGGGACAGCACTGCCAGCCTTTAGATGGGATCCTTGCACCTCAAGTAACTCAGCCTAGGCACTCCCCTGCACACACATTCAGATTTCTGTGATGAGTCTAATTGACAAACAAAAATAACTATTTGTCACATATACTTCATTCTACTCTGTTTGAGTATTTCTCAACCAAATATTTATAATGTATCCCAAATCAGTTGCCAAGCATAGTACAAGAACCTGCTACTGGCTATAAATACTGAGTGATAGGAGCTAATTATTTAGTTGAGATAGAAGAATGGGTTTGGGATTATCTATAGTATTATATCACTGCCATATCTTCTTATTGAATGAGACAAACAGGAAAAAGTATAATTGGAGACTAAGAAATTGTACAATTCAGATGAAAGGAAGCATCTTAGACATTCTTTAGGATGAAGACCGAACTGAACATATCATGATGTGTGATCACTCTAATGGGAAATAATTTAGACCTATGTTACTCATTAATGCCAGCTACTTGAGGGCTGCTATTATATGTAGCAAGACATAAGCCTAAAAGGTTTGTAATTAATATTAACTCCTGAATAATTATTTTATAAAGTAGCTGTGGGACCACAGGTGGGAGACGCGGTTTGTCTAGACAGAGGGGCCTGGATTGGACAGAAACTTTTGGCTACAAGTGGCGCGTACTGTCAGGCAATGAAAAAATAGATTCTGAATGGACAGAAGCAGAGCCATATTGGGCTTCCAGCAGCAGTGCAGACTGATCTCCCAGCAGCTGCCTGCAGAATGTAGTGGGCTGCCAGCCACATTGAGCTAAGCAATGTGGCCAATTTCCACAGTCTCTCTCATGGACTGTGGTACAGAGTCACTGTTTTAAAGTTTGGGAGTATAACTGTGGGCTTAAAAACACAGCTCCAGGACCAGAAAGATGGCTCAGCAGTTAAGAGCACTGGCTGCTCTTCCACACATCCTGAGTTCAATTCCCAGCAACCACATGGTGACTCACAACCATCTGTAATGGTTGTGATAACGATAAGCCAGGCCACTCATATACATAAAATAAATAAATATTTTAAAAAATAGCTTTATGATACTCTATACTGTTTCCCAGAAATGGAAAGGTAAGAGTAACTCTGCTACCTCTGCTATGTTGACAAGCTGAGTGGGACATAGCCAAAAGCCAAAGTACTGCTTTACAGTTTACTAATTTAAAAACACTCCTGGTTAGAAAATGATTAAAAATATCCAATAAAACAGATTGAGATGGAGAAAACATCTAAATGGGTTATAATGCATGTAAAATGTATGCAGGCTTGGGAGAGAAAAGACAAAGGGCAGAGAACATCCTTCAAAAAGAGAAATAGAGGAATAAAAATATAATAAGCCACATAAAGACAAAAAATACACAGAGTCTGGATTAGGTATATTATTGTGTTTTCTTCTAATTTTTTAACTGTTAATAATTCTAACTGCAGAAAGATATTTGATTTTAAAGGCTGCTAAATTAAACCAACACATATTTTAAAAGTATCTTGACTTTAAATAAATAAATAAATATCTTTGAGTCTAAGAATATGTTGCTTTGAATAAAAGACTATACTTTTGTTTCTACAGAAGATGAGAATATATGGATTGCTTCAAGACTAAATATAGTTTGATCCAAGAAGATCCTCTGACAAATCTCTGATGGAAAGAGTTGACCCAGATTATTCAACATTCACATCAGCTTCAGGGTTGCTGACTAAGGTAATCCAGCCTCAGGTTCCCGCAAAGATTACTAGCGCCCCCAGTCAGCAGGAAGTAGTCTAAAAACACTTCCTCAAAATAAATTATGGATGTTTATCTTTGTTTAGAAGGTTTGGTTATTGGTCATAGTTAATTTTATTTTTTAAAAAGAAAGGGGATATAGATGTGATAGAATTAAAGGGTAAATTATCAAATCTACTGAAAAAAAACCCAACTATTTATTTTAAGCTCTTTACATTGATATAAATTTTGGTTTATTGATACAAATTTAAGGTTATTTTTGTTATTCTGTATGTATATTTCTACTGTTGTTTAAGATATTATGTTTATGTAACTCATTTAAAATTGTAATTTATAATAAAAATACAGGCTAATGGTCATGTATGATAATCAAACTTATAGTCATGTTAGTTAGAAATTTTTAGAGAAAATATATTTTAATTAGATAGGTAATCTTCAAATACTTCAAACACCTACAGAATATGAAATTTAAAATGTTTTAAGAACTTATACTTTTCTGGACAGTGAGTGAGGCATGTCTTGTCCTGGAGCATCAATCTACTTCAAGAGAATGATGGGCATTTTAGAAACTCCATATGGAGTTTACTTTCTTTGTGGCAAAAATGAGCTTCTGGTCAAGAAACTGTTCTTGCCTCGATTGCTTGACAGTATTCTGTATAAACTGGACATGCAGGACCCATAGGAAAGTGACCTTTTGAAATTTGACAGTAAGCCGAGATAGTCCTTCAGGTTTCTGCTTTGAAGAAAAAAAACTACTGGACAACCTTTCATTCTGCAGGACACATGGAGAAGCAACTGATGGACTATGCTAGAGTGGGTGGAACAGTCCTTCAAATTTTCTGCTTTAATAAAAACTCTACCAGAGACTCTAGACCTGTAGGTTGAAGATGGATGCCCCAATGTTACAAAGAACTTCGGGTGACTGTCCAGGGAGCCAGATGTTTCTGTCATTTCTAAAATTCGAGGTTGTTTGCAATGCACTTCCTGTTTACTCAGGTAATTGTATACCTTCCTGTGGTCTTTGATGGAGTTGAAGATTAGATAGTTATAATTATAGTTTTCCTTAGTTATGATAGAAGGTAAATTAGATAGGAAACTTTGGACTCACAAGGATAAAATAGATAATAGAATATTTTCTTTAATTTTGCTAAATACAAATAGACTAGATATTGTAATTGCAATTCTTGCTTGGTAGCTGTTTTGTTATATGTAATTTTGCTATGTTGAAATTGAAACCTTTCTTCTTGATTAGACAGAAAGAGGAAATGATGTGGGACATTTCATTTCAGGTACAGAGTATTTCTGTACTCTGTGAATGTGCTTTGTTGCCATTTGTTAATAAGGGGCTGTTCTGGTACATGAAAAGGCAGCTTAGAGGCAGGCTTAGAGGGAAATCCAAGCAGAGAAAAAGGAGAAAGAGGACAGAGTCACACAGACACTGCTGGTCACCCAAGAGGCAAGATGTAATGGAACACAGATAAAGTCATAGAGCCACATGGCAATACATAGATTAATAAGAATGAGTAAGTTGTAAGAGATAGTTGGTAATGGGCCTGAGCCTTAGGCCAAATAGTTTGTAATTAGTATTAGCCTCTGAATAATTATTTTGTAAGTGGCTGCAAAACTGTGGGTAGGAGAGCTTTGTCTAGACTAAGGGGCCTGGACTGCACAGAAACCTCTGGCTGCAATGATGTTTTTCTTTTGTAGTTTTAGTTCTATTTCTGTGATAAAATACCCTGTGAAAAATCTTTTTAGAGGAGAAAGATTTATTTTGCTTATAGGCCCAGGTTGCAGTCTATCATATCCAGAAAGTAACAGTGATGGAAGATAGAAGTGGCTATTTACATCCACAGACAAGAACAGAGAAAAGTAATGCATGCATACACAATTGCTTGGTAGCTCTCTCCTCTCTTACACAATCCTAGGGAATGATGCCACCCATGATGGGCTGAGTCTTCCACATTAATTAACAACCAAGGCAACCTTCAATGTACATACCAACCCACAGGCCAACCTAATCTGAACAAGTTTTTAATAAGACATTCTTCTACACTGATTCTAAGTTGTGTCAAATTTACAATTAAAACTAACCAGCACACCCAAACAGGCTTATGATTTAAACACTTGGCTGTGGTATTCTGTAAGGTTTTGAAGCTTGAACATACTGACTGCTTCCTGATACCATGAAGTAAACAGCCTTTTCCTTCCCATGCTCTTGCTGATACAGTGCTCTATCCAAAAAATGTGAGGCCTGGCAATCCTGGATTGAATTTTCTAAAACTGTGACCTAACACTACTCCTTCTTCCCCCAACACTGTCCTGGGTATTTTAGTCATAGCTGCACAGGGGTGACTAAAATGGTGTGAGTCTGGAGGGTGGGAGTGGAAACAAAAGGAAACATTTCTGCACAATAGCTGGAAGAACTGACATCCCTACGTGAGCTTCATAAAGCAAAACTTACAGGAACAAAAATGTGTTATTATGGGATGATTCTGTTTTGAAATTTATGCTTATCTTTGGAAATATGAGTGGAAGTATTTGATTTCAAGCTATGCGCCGATACAGGAAGAATCATGAGGGTTCTTCTTCTAATTTTCCCTTGCAAAAAGTTTTAAAAGCATGGCAAAATAGTCTGAGATAATTCCTGGACTGTGGCTGTGGTTTGCCAGAGGACAGGGCTGAGTCTTGCTGTAGCTTCCTCCAGCCCCCTCCCCCGTCAGTCTAAATGAATTTGTCTTCTAGATACTGGCTTTTGGGGGAGAAGGTAAGATCACCGAACATTCCTAATTTCTTTGGACTAGGGTGGAGTTGCTTCATAGATTTGTGCTACTATAGAGAAGTTGGTAACATGAGATGCTTTTTCTATAGCTGCAGACCTCCAAAGTGGAAAGTGAGATAAAATTGTGGTGTGCTTACAGCGTATACCCCAAAGCATTTTCCCAGAGACATTCCAGAAAAATTTTCTTCTTTTTTAATGACTCTTTTACATATGCCTCTAGTAGATCAGGAAAAAAAAATGTCCCTGCTCCCAAATTGGACCCTGCTTAAAATATTTATCAGGACAAGAGCCTCTTAACTGCTGCTTAAGGCTCATCTACTGAAATTAAACAGTTTGCCTCTGCCTTAGTATAAAGCTGTTAAATTAAGAAAAGAATTAAGACAATTATGCAAATAATTTAGTCTTCCAATATAGTTTTCTCTGAAAAATTAATCTAATTAAGGGAACAATTTTTCTTGGTTGAAATTTCTTCAGACTTCTTTTAGATTACATCACCTGAGTGTACAGCCCCAGGTCTGTAGCCCATGAGGGCTCTTGGCATTGGCAAGCCTGGGTGTAGGGATTTCTTTAGAGGTGGGGAGTATCATAATTGAATAAATAAAATGGCTGGTTGCATTTCTACATTTTAGGGGAAGAGTTAAGTCAGTATTAATTTCACCATATTTATATTTAATTTAGCATTAGAAGTGGATGGCTTTTTGATGGAAGAAATCACCTTGGTTGGCCTTGATAAAACTTGAATGAAGTGCTGGGGAAGCATCTTGCTTGTTTGAATGCCTGCTTAGTTTGCATGAAGTCTTGAGTTCTGCCCACAGTACGCAAAAAACTTACGTGTGTTGGTATGCACCTCTTATTATCCCAACACCCAGGAGCTAGTTATAGGATTGTAAATTCAAAGTCATCTTTGCTACACAGCAAGTTTAAGGCAAGCAAGGGCTATGTGAAACCTTGAATCAAAAACAAAAATGGAATGCTGGGAAAATGGCTTAGTTAGTAAAAATGCTAGCTCCATAAGTGAGGGACTCGCGTTGGGTCCCTGGAACTCATAAAAAAAGGTGACATAGTGACATACACCTATAATCTTAGCCCAGGCAATTTGGGAGGTGGAGACAGGTGGATCCCTGGCTGTCCACTGGCCAGCTGGTCTAGACTACTTGAAATTTCAGAACAACAATGAACCTGTCTCACACAAAACATGGAAGGTGCCTGAGAAACAATACCTTACATTGTCCTCTGATCTCAACATGCATGTGCTTTTGCCCAGACACATATATGTACCCCCACCCCATCCTCACCTCTCCACAAACCCTGGGGCTTAAGAAACCTGAGACCTCTGTGGGTAAATCCTGATGAACAAGTATAAACTGGTCTAGACTTAAAGTCACAGAAATCAGAGTTTGAAGGCTGACAGTTGGAACAGAGTGGAGACACAAAGACAAAATGAGCCAGTGTGCTTTTGAAGAATTACATGTAACAAATAATGACCAACAAATTTTAGGGAGGAGATGCAAGTCTGAAGTTTTGAAAATGTGGGCTTTTTTTTTTGTTGTTGTTCCTATAAAGAAATACTATAGAACTTTGAACAAAGAAACAGAATGTCAGATTACTTTATGTGTTGGTTAGGAGCTTTTGATTTAGGCTTAGGTCCTAATGCTTCTGATTATACCATCCTAAGTGGGTAAGTTCCTTGGCATCTCTGGGATTTAGTTTCACACCTACAATGCTAATGCTCCCTGCTAAACAGTGAAGCTGAGAGTGACTGAGCTGATTGATGTCTGTCAAGACCTGAGAGAAGTGTTTGCCCCATCCCAGCGCTCCATAAGCACTAGATTTATATTACAGTGAGAAGCTATAGAAAAGGATCTCTTAACTGTGCCCCCTGGTCTGTGGCTCTGTTTCTTTGATCCTTTTCACAACAGAACACAGCAAAGCAAAACTTCGGTCTCCATCCCTCATATTCTCTTTCTAGCCAGCGTTCTCAAGGTTTCTTTTTCCATTATTCCCCCTCCAAGTCTTTTTAGATACTTTAAAAAACCACCTTCCTGACCCCTGAGATCTTAACCCTGCAGATGTCCTAGATAAGCTATTTATGTTCAATCTAAACCATTTGGTGATACATCTGATTTATCACATCAGACAGGAAGCTGTCTGTACCATTGTGACCTCATCTAACATAAATTGTTCTCATTTATATAACAGTGGCTCCCAATGTTAAGACCATAGAAAACTTCTCATGTGGATTGTAGACCCTATGATAATCTCTTACTTAGTTGGTATCTATCTACACAATGTCTAGCAGACCTTCAGAGTAACATCTTCAAAGGACATCTTTTGAAATACCACTTGTGGTAGTTTGAAAAAAGTGACCCCTAAAGACAGTGGCACTACTAGAAGGTGCAGCCTTGTTGAGGAAGTGTGTGATCGTCGGGGGGTGGGCTTTGAAATCTCTTTTGCTCAGGCTTCACTCAGTGTAACAATCTATTTTCTATTGCCTTCTGATCAAGATGTAGACAGCATCATGTCTGCCAGCTCACCACCATGCTCTCTGCAAAGATGATAATAGACTAAACTTCTGACATTCTAAGCTATCACCCTAATTAAATGTTTTTCTTTATGGTCATGGTGTCTCTTCACAGCAATAGAAACCCTAAGACATCCCCCCATAACTATTTCATACACAGCCTTTTTAAAAACTTTATTGTATTATTATTAATTCTTCTTTCATACAATACATCCACACTGCATTTTCCCCTCCCTCCACTCTCTCAGTCTCCTCCTCTCCCCCAGATCCACTTGTCTGTTTCTCTTCAGAAATGACCAGGACTCCTAGGAATATCAACCAAGCAACATACAGTAAGAAGCACAAACCCTCAAATCAGGACTGGGCGAGACAAACTCGTAGGAGAAAAGGGTCCCAGGAGCAGAGAAAGTGAGAGGCACCCCCTCTCCCGCTGCTAGGAGTCCCACAAGAACACCAGACTAACAGTCAGAATATATATGTAGAGGACCTAGGACCTAGTACACACCCATGCAGGCTCCGTGATTGTCACTTTCAGTCTCTGTGAGCCCCCGAGCCCTGCTTAGGTGATTCTGTGGTCTCCTACAGTTCTTCATACCCCTATTCCATGGGGTTCCCAGAGCACCAAGGTGAAGGACCCAATGAGATCTCCACTTTGGGATCTCTCTCTGCCTAATGTTTGGCCACACAGTCTTTCTTTTAGTTCTTTGCTTGTTTTTGAGTATAAGTTGTTATATTTATTTGTGTGTTCACAGGCATATCCTCAGAAGTCAAACAGAGTTGATGACAGTTTATTCTCTCTCTATGGAGTGGGTTCTGGGGATCAAACTCAGATCACTAGGTTTGCCCGCCAGCACCCTGACTTGTTCTGACATCACACTGGCTCCTCTTATTTACTTTTCTAAATGCTACTCATTTTTAGAAAATTCTGATGCCAAAGTAAATCCAGAATATGCTCCCAGCTTGGCAGAAGCGAACTTCTGGTACCAATATTTGACCCCAAACAGGGTCAGTAGTCCTAGAAATTAGGATCCACTCAGGAATTATCACGCAGGAGCGGAAGTGACCTAATCCAAGAGCCTTGGTGCCAGATCCCGTTGAGTTTAAATGTGCTTATTTCCTAGCTGTTGTTCCACCTTTTCAATAAACTGTAAGACTACTGTGGTGGCCTGTCTGAGAACTTCTCTAATCCCAGTCTGGGGATTAACAAATTCGAGTACAGACACATGGACACAGACACACACACAGCACACAGACACACAGACATACACACACACACAGACACACACAGACACACACACACACACACACACACACACACATACACACACACACACACACACGTCATTTTCTCCTAGGCAGGTAGACTTTTGGACCCAGGGCCACGCTTTGGAGGCTCTGGGAATGCGTCTTCCTGCTTCCTGGAATTGTGGAACTAAGCACCTGCTGAATGGTGAAGAGCAATTCATTCTCGGCCCAAGAGAAGCAGGGAGACACATTCACAAAACAGCTCCGCAGAGCCAGCAAAGTCCTCTGCAGCGTAGGGGAGAAATAGGAGCGTTTGAGACAGTGAGCAGGATTAGGCATGGCATTTCTGCAGACCGGCATGGGTCCATTTCTGTGATGGGTAGTTACTGTCCTTCGATCCTTACACGGGTCAGGTGTAGTCTGGTCTGATGCTGACCGACAGAGTTCAAAGGTGGGAACTTTACAAGGATAATGTACTTCAGTGGGTGGTAATGAGCCTGGGGTGGGTTTTTGGGGACAAGGGCAACATTACAGCCTTAACATGAGAGCCCTTTGTGGGCTGAGCCAGTTTTGCATGATTCATTTTGGCATCTGGCTTGGCAGAGGCAGCTGGAGTCTTGGGGGTCTGTATAGGCAGGTGAGGCATCTTGGGTTCTCAAAGGGACTGACTTTCTCAGGTCTGAGAGTGTTTGCTTGGCAACACATGCCCTGAATGTGTTCTAATGGACTTGATGCTCTATTTCCACCTTACCATGGTCCACTGGCTGTCCTGAATCCTAGTGTATCTCCTCAACACAAGTAAACCACAGTCTCCTGCTCAAAATCCTTCAGAGACTCCCTGTTGCACTCAGAGAAAACCCTCACATCCTGGTCACAGCCCTCCAGGCCCTGTCTTTCTTCACCCATCTTCTTTCTGTCCCTCTCCACCACTTAGTGTCTGCTGCCTCTCTGCTGTACTCCACTCTACCTGAGACAGGCCTCATAGCCTTTTCAATAGCCGTTCCCTTTCCATGGGATGCTCATCCTTACTGTAGCTTCACAGCCTCCCCCCATTACTTCAAGCATTTGCTCCAACACCACCTTTTCAGCCAGGCCCATTGTCCGGGTACTTGAAACAGTATCTCTCACTTCTGTGTGCATCTGAGCCCTGTGAATGGTTCCAAAGCACTTATCATCTTTTAGTATATTATAAGCTTAACTTACTTATTTTCTTTTTTACATCTGAAACCAAGCCTCCAAGGACAGCATTTTTGAGTGTTTTGCTCACTGACATCTCATGTAAATGTTCTTAGAATAATGGTTATGTATATAAGACACTTGGGTAATATTTGTTGAATGAATGAGCATCATCCTTCCATGCTAGACTCCATGTTCTCCAGAGTACACACTCCCAAAGGTGTCCTATGCACGTACAAAAATATGGCATATAACTTAAGGCAATTGTATTTTGCTAGGCTGTAACTCCATTGTTAGAAACCTTCAGTCAACCCCTGCAACTTTGAAGGGCTGAAGACATGGTTGTTGTTTCCATTTAGTAAGTGGGAAAGAATAGAGGCCAGAATCGAAGGAAGTAGGTCATGGGTCATGGAACAGGGAAATAATTCAAGAAAATGCTGAATGCCTCTGACTCTTCACTGTGATGGTGTAAACATAGGCAGGGCAGGCTACCAAATAACCCGATTCTCTCCCCTTCTAGCTCCCTCTCCCTCCCTCTCTCTCCCTTCCCCTTCCTTCCTCTTCCTCTCTGCGGTTCTATAACCCAGGCTGACCTAGAAACTCACTGGGTAACCCAGGCTGTCTGCAGATTTGTAGCAATCCTCCTGTCTCAGCATCATAAGTGTTGGAACCACAGATGCAAGCCACCAAACCTAGCCTTTTTCTCTTTTTTCTCTCATTCTTAGGAAATCTCACTTCTGTCGGCTGGGACCAATTGTGTCCCCAAGGTAGCAGAGGGTAGACATTCCTGGAAGTGTGTATAATTCTTCAGGTCCTGTTTTGTTGGGTACAGACAGGTCTCTACTTTCTCCTCCTGGCTTCTTTGGGCATTGAGAATGTGGGAGCTGGCTCTGATCACAGGGCTGGTCTTCTGGGTGGATTTTTACAGCAGCACATAGATATTTCCTTTTGGCTCCAATGCCTGGTGTTGTAGGTCTGGAACATGTATTAGTGGAGTAATGTCTAGGGAGAAAGGGCCATAGCATGAAAACCCTGGCTGCTATGACAACAGCTGAAATAATAAACAACCTCTGTCCCCTAGAAAAGGCATGGAGTTTGGCCTTGTGGCAACATTTGGAAGGAAATATGCAACACACCAGTTAGATCTTGTGTTTGGCTTGGCTTCTGTTATTTTTTTTCTCTTGTGTTAAAAAAATTTGCCAAGTACCTCACTGGGCAAATAGAGACAATAACACATCATCTGATTCCAAGTCATCTTCCTAGACATTTTTAAACAACGGTAATCCCGAATATTGGGATTGAAAAGTCAGAACCACCCGTCTGCCTTCTCACACTCACTCTCCTAGAGTAACTGCCACTTATAGCAACCATCATGCAATTCACACACACGTACACATGTACAACCACATACACTTACATGTACACACATGCATTCATACACATGTATACGCATATAACTGCACACACACATTTATACACACGTACACACATACAATCACACACACTCAGACACATACATTTACACACACACATACAACCGCACGTGCACACACACACATGCATTTTCAATTGGGCCTTCTGTTTTCTTGCTTTAAGTGGATAGGGCTTAGCAGGGTCTCATAAATAACTAGGAACTCTTCCCATACTTACTGACATATGCTGTAGCGATTCTCCTTTGTAATTCCTTAAAGACATTTCAGATGAACTCAGCTTTCTGATTCCTGTCATGTGTTTAAAAGTTCACCTCAGTAGAATTCAATCTTTTAGTTCTCATTGAATTCAGTTTCTTTCTGGACCACTCTGCCAACATTTCTACTCAGCCCAGACCCAAGGTGATGCAATCAGTTTTCAGATTTTTTTGCACCTTATGTGCTTATGAACATTAGTTGACTCTGGGTAGAAAAGAGGAAATTAGAAGGTACTAAAGTCTTGTCTTACAATTGTGTTGTAACCTGTGGCAGAGGCCATATGCTGACTCTGGGAAAATCCCGTTATCATCAACTGATAAATTTTCTAATCCCCAAACCAAAGTTCAAGCCTGGAGGGAATATCTTAAGGTCTACTTGCCTCCTGGCTCCATTCACCTTTCACAGAGCATGTTTGGTCCAGTACATCTTTGATTTGACCAACAAGAGCACACGGGGACCTTACTATGGTCCATCCACACTCATGTGTGGCTCTCTCTTTTGAACTTGGCCATTCATAAAAATGTTTCTACCTGGATCTTAGCAGTTTTTCTAGACTTGTTTGGGTGCTAGCTGGACTCCAGAATTCCTCAAATGACCTCAAATAAGTTTCAAAGTCATTGTATGTTTTTTCCCTAGGTTCACATATGCTTTATTGCAGGCATGTGCATTCCTGGTTCATGGGAACAGCTGAGGATCTAGATGGAGATGTTGTATGTATGCCTGGATCAGGAACTTGGGTCAAGGCCAGTCTGTCATTTTGTTTCTGCATTCAGAAGTGAGCTCTGTTGTTTCTAAGAGGCTGTTGCTTGAAGACAACTTTAAGTTGACTTTTACTTTAAAAATATTTAGATAAGAGATCCATGGGTCTCCATGTGTGTTATTGATGTAGGGCTTAAAAATAGTAGGACTGGATACTTACACTGTAGGAAAAAATCATGCCTTTTTTTTTTTTTTTCTTACACAGTCTTTCAGGAGGGAAGGATTCTGACACTGCCCTCCCTTCCTCTGCTCAGCACCATATGCGGCTCCGGCCAGTCTCCTACCTTTTATTCCTCTCTAAGTTACAGGTGGGTACTTCTAGCTTCCTATCCACACCTCTAGTCAACTGGGGAAGAGAAAATGACTTTATTTCTATTCCTTTGACTTGCCTTCCAAAGACTTTTCTGTGGGAGATTTCAGTTGAAACAATTTTAACTCATCGAGGTGTGTGTGTGTGTGTGTGTGTGTGTGTGTGTGTGTGTGTGTGTGTGTGTGTGAGAGAGAGAGAGAGAGAGAGAGAAAGAGAGAGAGGGAGAGAGAGAGATTCATCAGGAAAGTTCTTGTGGGTGAGTTCAGGACTTGACCTTAGAATCATTAGGAGCTAACAAACTGTGGTCCATCTGCACAATGGAGTACTACTCAGCAGTAAGAAAAAATGATATCCTAAAATTTGCAGGCAAATGGATGGATTTGGAGAATATCCTCCTGAGCGAGGTATCACAAACCCAGAAAGATAAGCAGGGGATGTACTCACTCACTAGTGGACTTAAAAAAAAAAAAAGATGTCATTGTATACAAGAACTCAAGCCTAGAACATAGCTAAACAACACAGTGCCTCACTTTTCCATTGATGGCCTCTGGCAGGGATGTGGTTGAGGAAGGACTTGTTTTCTTTAAGGGTCTGGCCACAGGGAGTTTAATTATGCTCCAGTAAGTAAATGAATGGTCGGTTTTGTAAATGGGGAGATCATCAGAGTGGATATGAATCTGAGAGGACTGATAACTGAGGCTGATGGGGTGCTTGTCACTCCCTGTTTTCAGCTTTAATCATCAGCAGATTTCAAAGGAACAGGGAAAATCCTTCCTAGTCTTTCACTCATGCACACTCATTTTTACCATAAGCACTCGTCTAGAATGCTAAGGTTTCTTCTTTTTTGATGGCTTCTTTGCTTTTCCAACAGCTGTACAATATTTCTCATAGTGCATGTAGATAACCTTAATTTAGTAAACCATTGTCCTAGTGATACCAATGACTAAGGCAAGTTTTTAATATAATCAGTATTGCAGTGACTAACCCTTTAGCACATAGCTTATGGTCATCATATAAATATCCCTAGAAATATGAGTGGTGAGCAAAAGGTACATGTATTTTGTATCTTGATAGGAGAAATATTTTGTGTTTTGATAGGTAGAACCAAATTGCCATTAAAAATTGTGGCAATTTACACTATTTCTAAATCCTCCCAAACACTTGCATGCACTGTATAATATCAGGCTTAGATAATTGGGTCTATTTCACTGTAATTGATGAAAAATGATCTCATTCCTATTTTAATTTGCATTTCTGAGCTTGCTAATGAAGTTGAACATTATTTTATGGATTAAGTAGTCATTTGCAACTTGTGAATTGCTTATATTCTCTGATAATTTTTTCTTGTTTTATGCTTAGAAGTTGTGTTCCTTAGTCATAAAGGCCTGACTGTAAGATATATGACAAATATTTTCTTGCCATCTGTGAATCTCAAGATGCTTACATGATAAACAGACAGACAACTGAAGCCAGAAGATTATTCTTTTATTTTTATTTATTTTTGACAATATCTTGTTATACAGCCAAGGCTGGCTGGAACTCATTATGTAACTCAGCCTGTCCTTGAACTTGTGATGATTTTTTTGCCTTAACTTCTTGTTCTTGAGTTACAGTTACAAGCAAACACATGTTTGGCTGTTTGTGTCTGTATGTGAGCACACATGGGTAGGGACCAACATCAGGTGTCTTCCCCTTTTTCCCTTTGGTTTTTGAGAAGGATTCTCTCATTGCTCCACAGTTTGAGCTTGACAATATGATAGTCTGGCCACCTATCTCTGACTTCTGGTTCTGCAATTGTAACCACATGCCTCCATGCCTGCAATTTTTATGTGGGCTATGGCCATTGAACTCAACTTCTCGCGCTTGGGCAGCAGGCGCTTATGACTGAGTCAGCTCTTCAGCTCCAGGATTACTGTTTGTTGTTGTCTCTGGAAAGTATTATTGTGTTTGTCAAAAGAGACTGGATGTTGCAACAAATTATCCCAGCGTCTATTGTTTCAATCAGCACAGGCTGCCTTTCTTCCCTTTTCTTTCTTTCTTTCTTTTTCTCCTTCCTTCCTTCCTATTTCCTCTTTTTCTGCTTAACTATAAAACAGTGAACAGGGTGCTCATAGTAAGCTGTTTCCTATAAGTAATTCTTGGGTTTAGCATTCTTTCATTCTGTGATGCTATTCTCTAAGTCCTCATTTAGCTGGAGATGGGGAGAGAGAAGGGCTGAAGGAAGAGGAAGAGGAGGGGAGGAGACAGACAGAGAGAGAGAGAGAGAGAGAGAGAGAGAGAGAGAGAGAGAGAGAGAGAGAGAAAGCTTTTTCTCTTGATGTTTTTGTGGCCAGGCTTGGAAAAAGGACCCATTACTTCCTCCCTATTTTTCTGCCCACAGCACAATCATATGGCAGGAGAGGAGAGACTACCTCTGAAGTCTACCTATGAACCTGCAGGAGCAAGTGAACACAGCCGACCATACCACTTAAGTCATCAGACTGACAACTTATTTTTTCAGAGTTGCTTCATATTTCTGGAGAATTCTAAGTGTTCCTTCAGAAGAACACAGGATGATCCTTGAGCAAGAATCTTCAGAACACAGAGGTCCATTTGAATGCCAAGAATCATTTTCTCGTTCCTGCCTATGAAGAAGTCTCGTATAGCAAAAACTATTTAAGGTCTTCCTAAAAATGACCGGGCTTGTTACAGGGGTAAGAGGTAATCCCTCACTTCTAAAACTAGTCTGGAGGTCTACCTGCCTTTCTCAGAAGCGTTTAGAGATGCATGAAAAACATTGACTGAACAGAAGAGCTAGAATCAAAAGGCCTCTGTAAGCCTTGAGGCTAGAGATAACAAGATGGGGAAGTGGTTGTCTGAGAGTGTACAGGTCAAGGTAGAGCCAGGGTAGAGCTGAAATCAGTGTCTGTTGAGGTTAGGAGCCACTGGAGGGGACTTGGGTGAGCCTTTGAAATGTAATTCTTGTAAAGAATGACTTCTAGAAAATACATTAGAAAAGAAGGAGGAGAAACCAGATATAGATAGGGCTTCTTTCTGACTTCTTTGCAATGTAAGTGAGATAATGGCCTAGGTTAGTGATATAAATAGCATCCACAGTTGCCCCCAAAAGTAAAACATGAGTTTCTACACACACAAAACAATTTGATCTGTCTATCTTCAGTAACCTTGATGGCTTTTCTATACCTTTGGAAGAGAGGTTGTGAGCTCAGGTCTCTATGTCATTGGGAAGTACTGCATTATCATCTGGCTTAGTGAAATTTGGTTTTGACAGTCGAGCCTCCAAGAGCAGGAGGATTGATCAGTGACCATTCATAACCAGAGCATGGTGAACTGTCAAGCCTCCATTCCCCCATTTGTAAACACTGAGCACTGATGGGAATTCTTTTGGAAGTCGCCACTAATACACACAATGCTTGTGATAGGAAGCTGAGGTCAGCATGAGTTCTGACCTGTTTCCTTTACTAAGAGTAAGAATCAAGTAAAGGGGAGCTGGCGAGATGGCTCAGCGGTGAAGAGCACCGTCTGTTCTTCCAGAGGACCCGGGTTCGATTCCCAGCACCCACATGGCAGTTAACAACTGTCTGTAGTTCCAGTTCCAGGCAAACACCAAGGCAAATAAATAAATAAAATAAAGATTTTTTTTTTTAAAAAAAAAAGAATCAAGTAAAGGAAGATGGTAAGTTCTCTCAGAGTTTTAGGTTCTCTTGATGTACATGACTTGAGAAAAATCACTGTCTCTCCCTGGAACTGCATTATCATTCGAAAAACTAGGGTAGAGTTGGCAGGGTGATTTGTCCTTTTATCTGAGATTTTCTAGAAATCTAAAGACAGCATGCCAAACATAACTTTGTGGGAAAACGTGAGCTCCAGCATGATGCATTCGAAGTATTTCTCCATTTCTGGGTTTATATATAGTCCAGGAGTCTTTATACTCCTTGTGGCTGCTCAGAGACCATAATGACTTCTTCCTCATTCGCATTGGAAGGTTAGGATGTCCAAGGGCAAATTCTGTTGCCTGCTTTGTTCTGGTGACTTAGTCTAATATTCTTTACATTTCCAAACCCAGTCGTATCTGCTCTTAGAGTCCCAAGTATCCCCACAGAGGTGGTGCTGGGCAGTTGCTATACACCTAGGTAATGCCTTTGTTTTCCAGTGTTATTAACTTTGAAGAATAGCAAACGCTCATTAGCTGACAATCAGTTCTGTGAAAGATGATGGAGATAGTGTTCTTTTCTAACTGACTTAATACTTGGTGGAGGTAGACTATGCCGTGATAGATGCCAGGGTCTACCATGGAGAATGTGTTTGTCCTAAGTAAGCTAAGAGGTGAGAATCAGGTGTGCATTGGCATTAGTCACAGGTCTTTAGAACCAGGTAGATGCCTGAGGAGGTCTTAATTTGCTGGTCCAAGATGTGCCCACCATTTCTAAAAACTCAGGCTTCACTGTTTGGGGATTATATTGGGCTAGAGGTGGTCCAGATGCTGTATGTTCAGCCTATTTTTTTTTTAACTCTGTCCATTCACTCATTTAATCCATGAATCAGGACAGGACAATAGTTTAAAAAACTGTCATTTGATTAGTTAGCTAGCACATCCTAAGCTAATAATTATTCTTAAGTTGATCAGGCCTTGTTCTCTTCCCCTTTATAAGGACACATATTGGTGAGATAAAATAATCTATAAACCTCAAGTCAAATATGTGGATGTGGAGCTCACATGAGGAAGAGGATTTCCAAGCAGAACTGTTTTAGTCAGGTGATATATCCTGGACTCTGACAACTTGAGGGAAGTGTTTTCTTACCATCATTTTGTGTATTCACAGGTGGCTAGATATAGAATAAATGTATAGTTCTGAGGTTTTCCCATGATATTCATGATGTCTTCTCACTGTGCTAAAATGCCCTTATAGAGAGTGAAGCCCCACAGTACCCACCTGCAACTAGACATATTTCATTCTAATTTTCTGATGCTATAAATCTTGCCTTGTTGCTTAACTTAATATATTAAAACACATTGCAATTCTTAGACATATATTATCACATCTGACTGCTGCATAGCATTCTAATACCTCTTAAGGCCAAACCCTCCATGGCTGGGCAACTAGACTGAACTTCAATTTCTAGCTAGTGCATCTCTCAAAGAACAGTCTTCCAGTTGTTTACTCTAAAGTGCAATTGGTCCTTGTGTGTTTGGTGCTTTCTTAAGTGTGCTCAAGTAGGTGCTCATTGCTTTCTTAAATAGTTTATGGGTTTCTCTCCTTGTGAGGTGTTTGCCAGTATCAGTGAGACCACGTATATAAAGTGCTTAGCATATTATCTGGCTAACAGAAAATTCTCAATAGATGGAATAAGCTCTCCAGAGCCTAGAACACATTAGAACTTTAATAAATACCAATTATAGTAATGAGTGTTTGATTACCTTTGGTGATTTGGGGTCTATTTCTCTACAAAACTAGGTCTCAGGACAATTGAAATATGAGGTATGCAGAAGACAGTAATTACCAAGTCACCATTAATCCTTCCGAATTATTCCCCTTTCACAGATGGCCAAACTAAAACTCATAGAGATTACACATCCTGCTTCTGATCTTTCAGCATATTTAGTGGCAGAATTGGGGCTCAAACTTCAGCCTAAAGTGAAAGTTTTTATTTTTAACTATCCTGCAATGTTGTCAGCCTGGGGAAATGTATTTAAATTTTGCTATTTTAGCAGCAATAGTTATTTTCTATTTGGGTGGATAATAATTACTAAGTAATGACTTCTAAGACCTAACATGTATTAAGCCTTGCCAAGACTATTTTTCGAATACATTTGTGACTCTCAGGGTACATTTTAAAAGTCTCTTTTAGATAAATACATCTGTGATGATATAGATAGGTCACAGTGGCTTATAGCCTCCACTTCTTTCCTAATCTAGGCACTTGAATAGAGTAAACAAACTTCCCAGGTGTATTTAGCAGTACAGGAACTTTTTGTACCATGGAATGTGTCTCTCTACAACAGTCCTATGGGGAAGTTCAATTCCACATCAGAGCAAGAGACTGAGGTTCAGTGTTGGGACATGTCTAGTGCTGTATAGGTCTGGTAATTCATGATTGACTGTTCCCAAGTTGTAGTCCACTGACTCAAAATTGTTTAAATATACAAGTGGCTTGATTTGGATGGTCTCACACTGAAAGAGTCTTGCTCAGAATTCAAGAGTCACTGGCTGGAAACTTTTGACAGCTAAGAATCTTTTGCTTTGATGTAGCTATTTCTTTGAGGAGGGATGTATTTGTTTCTTCCTAGGCTGTTTGCAGGAGACATAGTTCTAGGCAGATGATGTTTCTGTACCAGTGACTCATGACTGTGAAGTGGGTGCTTGAAACTCCTGAAATGGGAAGGGGTCAAGTTTGGTGAGTAAACTGTTTGCTCTTGTAGAGGCACCTGCATGTATGCAGGAGTGGGTGAGAGCACTTGGCACACAGAGAGCCAGGAGATCTTGCTGGAAGTTGAGCAGAGATAGTTGACACACTATTGGGGACTGTGATGAAGATTCTAGGATCCAAGGAACTCCAGGATGGAGTCACTGCCTGGTTTGGTTTTACAGAGGTCATAGGAGAAATTGGGAAAGATGAGATCATCATTGCAAAATATAAGCTTTACTGCTGGAAGTTTATAAGGTTAAAAGTAGTCTATATGCATTGAGCAGAATGCTGAACCTGATTTTCTTTTATTTTATTATGTTATTGTTGTTATTGTGTGTGTGTGTGTGTGTGTGTGTGTATGTGTGTGTGTGCATGCATGTGCAGGCATGTGCACATATGTACTCAAGTGTGTGATATTAGTGTAGGTACAAGCATGTGTAGCATCCAGAAGACAACAGCATAGAGTTGTTTTTTCTTTTCATCTTCATATAACTATGAGTCCAGAAATGGACCTCAAGTGGTCAGGCTTGGGTAGGAAGTGTCGTTACCCAATGCACCATCTCACCAACCTGACTCTATATTTCTAACCCCATGAAATTTACTCAGTTTCCACTCTTATTTTTCTTTTTTTCAGCCTTTTGAAACTATGTCTATTTAGCCCATATACAATGGTTAATTCTGGCTGTTAAATTGATGATATTTGAGTCACCAGGAAGCAAATATCTGGAAAAGTCTACAAGGATTGTAAAGACTAAGTTAATCGAGGTGGGAAGACCCATTCTGAATGTGAACAGCACCAGGTTTGGGTTTTGAAGTAAATGAAGAGAATCCAAAGAGTAGAGTGAGCACCAGCATTCACTGCTCTCCCTCTTGACCATAGGTGCATTGTGACCAGCAGTCACCTGTTCCCGCTACCATGCTCTCCCCGCCACCACGGATGACAAGCCGAAATAAGACTTCTGTCATAACTTGCTGTTGTACGGTATTTTGTCTCCACAGTATGACAAGTAACAAATACCCCAGCCTAGCCAATGATCTTGAACTTCTGATCCTCTTTGCCTTTTATGTGTTGGGATAAGAGATGTGTGAAGAACCCCCATTTGTACAGTTCTGGGGATCAAAGCCAGGGCATTTGCATTAGTTAGCATTCTGCCGACAGTCATATTCTCCTCCTCTTCTCCCAGGCTTTCTTGTGATTTTTCCAGCTCATTTGAAGACTGAGTTTATGATATCCCCTCAAATCCCAAAGTCAAACCAGGACTTCTGGCTTTGAGAAAGTGTTTAAAGCACTCCTGTCACTTGAGGAAATACACTTGGGTGAGCTATTTTCAATCAACCATTTGTGGATATCTCTTTAGTCCTGCAGAGATATTTACCCCTCAGAGGACTGTGTTATTTGCTGAGAACAGCTTGATAACATTGCCTCATTGAAAGGGAATTATGCTGAAAACAATACTGACAATGCAGTCTAATAAGAGTTCAAATAAGTATTTACCCCCTGGAGGGGGGCATCCAGATCAAGTATCCCAGGACAAGTACTTTCTCCATTTTTCTGCTTCTTCTGCTTTGAGAGTGGAGTGGAAGAACAGTTTCAGAAGGAAGAAGCAGTCTGTGCAGGGGCCCAAAGCAAGGCAAAGCCTGTCTGTGTGCAGAACAGAAAGGCTAAAGGAAATGCCACTGAGAGTTTGGCTGTGTTAATATATTAGGACATGATCCAGGGACAACCGTTATGCTGGAAGATGGATTTTGATGGGAAGATCAAGCTGCTGCCAAGAAAGAGATAAAGGCTAGAGAGCCTAGGGAGTAGGGAGGACAGAGACAGCAGGCAGGAAAACCAGCTGTCATAGTCCAGATGCGGTTAGTAACACAAACCTGAAGCCTGGCCCAGCCCATCAGGAGCAAAGCTTCTTGAGCAGCTAGGTCTCCATCAAGCTTGTCTGCTACTCCACTCACAGGCTGCTGTGTTAAGAGACGATTCAGACACACTGGCTGTCAGCCAAAGGCTCTGCTCAGAGCTTCTAAGCATTTTCTAGCATCATTGTCCCTTATAGTCCACAGAATATTGGTTCCTGGATCCCCCTCCCCAAGATCCAAAATGCCCCTTGCTCAAGCTACATTGGAATGTAACATATGCATATCCTTTTCTATATTTCAACTCATTCCTAGAGTATTTGTAAGGTATAACTGCTACATGTCGTTGTTATAATGTGTTACTTAGGACACAATGATAAAAATCGAAACATGTTCATCAGATTCCTCCCAAGCAGATGTATTCAGTGTGAGTTTGGTTGAATAAGGGTGTGCAGAACCCATAGGTATTGAGCACCCATTGAGGATCCTCTGTCTTCCAGTCACACTTTCCCTCAACATCCCAATTGCATCCAGACGAAGCACCACAAGTTTCGGCCTGTGCCCTTTAGTTCACCATGACTCACCTCTAACCTGCTCTTGACCCCTCCTCCTGGAAGATGCAGAGATAAATCTGTGACTTCTTGGATGGTGAGCCAACATTTCTGTCTGGCTGGGAACCAACACTAACACACCCCTGAGCCATCAGGGCAGAGGTAGCAGCTTCACTGTGGCTTGGAATGGGATTGAAGTACTCTGGTTGTGGAAAGATATGTAACCCAAGGCAAGAAAAAGAACTGAATTATACCCCTCAGTCTGGAGTTTTCCTGTCTCCTTAGTTCTCACTTAACCTTGGCAACACATACAGTCAACTTGGACTATGATTATCTTATAATTTTTTAAAAGCATTTATATATACATATATATGTTCTTTGTGTGTGTGTGTGTGTGTGTGTGTGTGTGTAGATGTGTATGTACCATAACACTTGTAGGGCGTCACCTGAAAACTTGCAAGAAGCCAGTTCTCTCCTTCTACTGTGAGAATCCTAAGGACTGAGCTCAAGCCATCAGGCAGACATCTCTAACCACTGAGCCATCTTGTCAGCTGCTAGTACTATGATGATGATGATGATGATGATGAAGAAGAAGAACATGAGCACTTTGAGGATGATCATGAAGAGAGTGAGGATTTTAATACTTGTTCCTACCACCAAAGTTTTTATTTAACTACCACAGGGAAAAATCTAGACCTCCATGATTTTAAAAACTGAGACAGGCTGACAAAGAGCCTTGGATCTGGCAGACTTTTTCAGGATTACTTAGGACAAATCAGAGCTTTCTTGAGTTTCATTTATTTCCTCCTTGGTAAAATCAGGAAGTCAAAAGCACCACTCCTGGAGATGACTGATGGGCCAGGTGCAAGATGACCTTAGTTTGGGTCCATAACATCCCTTGCATGCCCATGTATTAAAAGGTTGCTCCCCATCACCCTGCATCACACTAATGAGAGGTTATGGAAACTTCAAATATGGCCTAATGGGAGGTTTTAGGTCTTGGGGGCAAGCCTTTAGGGGCTATAGTGGGACCTCCCTCCAGCCTCATCCCCCTCTCCTTTTGTTCCTAGATAAGAGGTGGATGGGTTCCTTCTACCACTTGTAGAGGTGCTATGGGGCCAAGTGACGATGGTGTAATGATTGTTAACTTTATACAATCGAGAGTCATCAGTAGGGCCTCTAGTCATGTCTGTGTGAAATTATCTTGATTACATTAGTTGAGATGGGAACCATTTCCTGCCTGGAATCCTGGATTGATTAAGAACAAGATCTGGGCTGTAGTTCCCATGTGTTCCTTGCTATCTGCTTTCTTGATGATGAGAGGTGACCATCTCCTTCAAGCTCCTGTACTCTCACCTTCTTGCCCATGGTAGACGGTTACCTTAAACTGTGAGCTGGAAGACACCTTCTGTCTTTTAAGTTGTTCTTATCATGCTCTTTCTCATCATAGCAACAGACAAGAAACTAAGACACATAAATAGAAACCTTCGAAGCCATGAACCAAAATCAGCCTTTATAAGCTGATTATCTTGAGTGTCTATGAGTTACAGAGAGCTGATTAACACAGTGTCCAGCCACGAACACATTGTCATTGTTCTTCTTAGGATTTTAAGATGGTACTGCCCTCTCCCTCTACTTTCGAAATGCACCTTATTTTAATATGAGCTAGACAATCTGAAGAGACATGGAATGAGGAGAAAGAAACAGGGCTAAAGTTTTAACAAAATGTTAAATAGAATATGTTTGTGTCAAGGGACCCCCCACCTACACTTCCTATCCTCACGCTCCCTTTTTATAGGTAGGATTTGAGGTCAGGCAAAGTACTTCAGGACCGAGTATGTGGTCTAGGAAGATGGAGGGAGAATTTTCCTTTCATAAATATCTTCAATACCATTATGCAGTAAGATTTTCCATAGCCCCCCTCTGGGGTGTGTTCTTTGCTGGCTGGCAGCACAATGTTCCTGGAGGCCTTGGGTGGTCTTTGTCTGCAAAAACTCCCTGTTACCACTGTTCTCCTTACCTCTTATGAATGTAAGTTAAAGGGCTGATGACCAGGACATGAGTTCTTCCAGTCACAGTCAGCTGTGCAGGGAACTCTGTCCCCTGTTCCTGAGATTGCGTAGCTGGTATGCAGGGCACAGAGGAGATGCTATCAGAGGATTAAAAAAAAAAAAAAAAAAAAAACCTGGTACATTCATTTCCACTCTAGGAAAAATAGCTTACCAACACTCTCCATAATGAAAAGAAAGATGTGTCTCTCTCAAAGGAGTCACAGAAACAGGCTGAAACATGGTTCACAGAGAGGCCCCCAAGAACCTAGCCATGATGGAAGAAGCCTGAACTTGCATCTCTGTGATGATGCAATTCCAACCTGAAGGCTCTCACATCATCTTTTCCTAGAGACCAGCTTCCCACTAAGACGAAACACAAACAATTGTGTCAAAGATGAGCAATGAATGTACTATGGCAAAGAGCCTGAAAGCTCAGTTTCTCGACTCCCCGAATACCATTTTAAGACACAGTACAATTATCCTCAGACTTTTCAAATGCGGTGGGAGCACCTGGAAATTCTATGTATGCACTGAGTTACTCAGTTCATCAAACATCCGTGGTCCTAATCAGCTTCTATTTATCCCTTTTCACCACTGATATGTTACAGGGTAGACCCTCTACACTGTAGGCATTGATTGGTGATTGAATGCTTCCCACACAAACAACTTAATGCAGCAGGAATCAACTGGAGAAAAAGGCTGCATGCATTTAACAGTGTGGTCTGGTGAACCAAATAAGCAATTCACCATATAAAGAAGTTTTATTGCCAAATGAAAAAAAAAGCCATAATAGCTTGGTATTAATTATTAACAATTATAAAAATATTATGACTTCAACATTAATTTTATTGTTTCCATTAAACTTTATTTAATAGTGGCTAATCATTTCTCCTGACCCAACCTGGCAGTAACACAGTGAGTGAAACAAAAGATGTCAGGTTCTTAACACAGTGTCAAACTGAGAGCAGACAAGAAATGATGGTCTTCATTGTATAGTGGTGAAATTTTAATTCTCCCCAAAGACAAAGACACTGAAAAAAAAAACCTAGAAAATTTTCCAAAGAGAGGAGAAGCCTGGTACTAGCCCAATGACCATTCTTCTGATTATGCCTACAGCCATGAAGTTAACGTTTTGATACTGAAGCTTTGTTTGTTTGTCCTCAATATGTAGCCCAGACTGGTCTTGAGGTTGCTATATTGTCCAGGCTCTTCTTCCTTCTTCCTGCCTCAGTCTATCTAATGCTGTGAATATGTGTACCACCATATTTACGGACACTGTTACTTTTGATTGTTTTTTTCCTTCCTTGAATGAACAATAATATCGTTGATATTAACAGCTAATACTTTTACGTCTATTGTGTGTATGTGAATGGTGTATGTGGGTGTGTTCCTATGAGTGGACACCCACTTGTGTGCACATGTTTGTGAAGACCAGAGGTCAACCTCAGATGCCATTTCTTAGTTGTTCTCCACCCTGATTTTGAGACAGTCTCTCATAGGTTGACACAGAGCTTGCCAATCCAGTTGCCTGCTTGTGCCCCTATCTCCCCACTACTAGGATTACATATTGGTGGCCCTTTTTATAGATCCTGGGGCTTCTGTGTCAGGTCCTGATTAAGATACCTCACTAGCCCTATAATTATTAATACTAATACTTGAGTGGTAGTCAATGTTCACATCAACTGACTGTGTTTGCAAAGGCCCCTGCCTTTGCTAACAGCTGTTTTCCTTCAGATAACCATTTGTCCCTCTGGATCTGACCTTGATTATATGTCATAGCATACACCTTCCTCTGAAGGAAGACTCACAGTTGGCACCCAGGTGCAGCTAATTTGTCCTGATAGCACCATGTTGATGATAATATCCTTCCTTTTCCATCACTGATATGTCTTAGCTTTCCTGCTATTGGGAGCAGAGTGGCCATTCAGCTTATTCTCTTATTCTGTTTCAATCTTAAACAAACTCAATGTGTTCTTTTTCTTAAGTGAAACAAAGGTGATTTGCTCTACTTACTAATCTAAGAACTTTCAACAATATTTGACATGTAGCAATAAAAACAGCTGTGATTGTTATTGTCATTTTTTTAAAGTCACTATCATATTCTTAATGCTTTTATACTTGGAGCACATTATAAGCATAAGCTCATGACATTCTCCTACATGAAAAAACAATGGCTTCGAGTTATCAAATAACTTGCTTGTAGCTAGTGTTGTGGGATTATGCTTTTGTACACTGTAAATATTTGTCCCTCCTATAGGTTTAATAAAATGCTGATTGGCCAGAAAGCAGGCAGAAAGTATGGGTGGGGCTACCAGACTATGAAACCTCTGGGAAGAGGAAGAGCAGAGCAGAGATGACAGCAAGATTACAGAGAAAGAAATACCAAGCCGTGTGACTAAGCATAGATAGAAATAATGGGTTAACTTAAAGTATAAGAATTAGGAAGTAATAAGCCTGAGCCATAGACCAGCCACCTTATAATTAATATAAGAGTTTGTGTAATTATTGGGACTGCTGATCCAGACCTCAGGGCTGGGTAAGGCCAGAAACTTTAGACAACAGTAAGTGATAGAGGCAAGATTCAAACATGCCATTTCCAATTGTGGTGTCTATACGCTTGACCACCCAACTGCCTTTCTGTGGAATGACTTATTAGGATGTACCTGGCAACGTGCATATCATTTTACATCACTTGCCTTGTTTAGCTTTCCCAAGAACAACAGAATACCTTTTAAAAAGTTTCCATTACATTTTATTTATTCTGTGGGTATATCTATGTGTGCCTAGGAGGATGTGTGGAAGTCAGAGAACTTCTAGCTGTTCATTCTCTCCTTCTGTCATCAAATATAGCTCATCAGGCTTGATGACAGGCATCTTTACCTGCTTTCCATTCTTAAGAATGATACTTGTTTATTCTCTCTCTCTTTCTGTCTGTGTGTGCATATGCATGCATGTGCTCTCAGCTGCACTTACGCCCCAGTGGGAACATGAAGGTTGAACAACTTTTGGGAGCTGGTTCTCTAGTTCTACCACAGGAGTTGGGTCATCCCAAGACTGTAAGACAGTATCTTTATCTGCGAAGGCATCACATCTGTCCAAACAAATTTTTGGACAGTTTCTGAAGGAGTCCTGGTTGTGTCCTTACAAAAGAATTAACTCTCAGGCAGGTTTAAATGCCTGTGTGCTGTTGCTGCCCAGCAGCTACTGCTCTGGGCAGATCATCCAGCCTGGAAAGATCTGAGCTTGTCAGGGAGAACATGGAGAAAAGAAAAAAACTTGGCCTGCTCATTTCACAGAACAAAGGAAGGTTTAGGGGTTGCTGCAGGATCAGCTTCCTTTGGAAGCTCCCCAGGTGGTTCCAACAGAAAAGGAAAACTTCCCTGGCCGAGAAAACTTTGAAATCCCCGGATCTAGGCCAGTTTCTCCAGCTCTTTCTTCTTTCTTTGTTCCTTCGTCGAGAATTTGAGGTCTGATTAGGTCATGCTCCATACTTGAGCCAGCCCAAGGCCGTGATTTAAATGGCTGTGCTCTGGTGACCTTACAAGAACATCATCTGAGGCTAAATCTATTTGTTTTACACTGAGATAATGGAAAATAAAGCCAGCCCTGCTCCTCTCCAGGAGACCTGGCTTGCCAAGATGGTTTTCATAACATGCTTTTACAGTTGATTTAGCATCCCTGAAAACGGAGGCTTAAAAACTGAAAACTGAAGAAGCACTTAGCTGTGCCTGTGCCAAAAAAATAAAAGAAGAAGGGACAGGTATCATCCCAGACCCTGTCCTAGAATCAGCAGCCAGTTAGCTTCCAGAAAAAAAAGATCCCACCTTCCTCTGAGACCAGAGGGGTGTTCAGTGGCCACAGTGGTGGCTAGCTAAGGTTTCGTCAGGAAGTTCATGCTTGGAAGGCTCTTTGCAGACCGCTGTCTGGCCCCTTCAGCCACATTACCAAACCCCCTTGGTATTTCTGGTCTCTACCTCCAAACTTCTAGGTTTAGTGGGGTAATAAAGATAGGGTTTGTACCCAGTCAGTACCTGGAGCCATTTTGTAGAGGGGCTTAGATGATGGCGAGTGGGGGCAGTGTCAGGAGTGGTAAAAACCACAGGACAAAGAAGCAAGAGATTTCAACCTCACTTTTATAGAAATCAGTTTTGGACCTAAACAACCTTTCAGAAGCATGATGGGGTAGAATGTCCTGGACTTAATGTCTCTGGACCTCATATTCTCTTCTGTGAAATGGAGACAATTTGATGTGTAAGTAGTCAGTTTAGATGGGAGAATTCCATATGATGGTGTATGCATGGTGTCTGCTACAGCTTGCTTCCTTTACCTTGCCCCCAGCTACTTCCATTCCAGCTCTATATTACTGTCTGCCTTCGGGGATTTGTGACCCACGAAGGCCCCCATTAAATTCCTCCCTGGATTAATGCTCTATCACCTGAGCCCATTCCTCGTGCTTAAGAAAACAGATGCTCAAAGGTCGAGTGGCTTGTTTGAACTCACACAGTTAAGTTTAATTTGTTGTGGATTTTATACATTAGCTATCTATTGCTGCATGACAAACCACCCTGGAAAGGATAGTGTGTTCCAATAACAATCTTTTATTTCGAGAGTTGTGAAGGTCAGGGGTGTGTGTGTGTGTGTGTGTGTGTGTGTGTGTGTGTTGGGGGTGGCTTCATGTAAAATTCTAGTTTAGATTCTCTCTTTAATGTTCAGTCCAGGCTGTCTAAGACTTGGGTGGTACAGGCGGGTCTATTTCCAAGATGGCGCTGAAGGGTGCAAAACATGCCATCTGGCAGGGAGATTATTGACAGCAAAGGACTGTCTAGGAGAAGCAGAAGTATGAAGCACTCTTACCCCTGTGCTTTCTCCCTCCTTATCAAGGAGAGAGAGAACCTACTGCCTGGAGACTACTGCAGAGGAACTGACCAAGCAAATCTCACTAGGTGGCCCTTATTTCCCACTGGTTCCCTCTATATTTGCCTTCCTAATTTGCTGCCCCTGGAAGCTCAAAATCTCTGTCTTTGGTCTCACTACTTGTCTACAAATACACTGGACTTCTGTTAAAATGGTCTGTAAACCGACATCCTCACCACCTCTGGGGGTTCTTTGTCACTAGGTCTACCACCATGCTCCGGGCACCCATCAGTCACATCTGGTTTTTCTCTTGTTCATATTTTCTGTTGAACTCTGGAGGGGTCCAGCAAACTAACCTAGCCCAGAAGAACCAGTTTTTCCCTTGAGGTTGCTCTCACAGCTATTGTCAGGAAGCTGCTTCTCTCCAGGTGACTGTCTTCAAGAGGTTTGGGGACATGGTGTCCCTGGAGTGCCATCTGAGAAAAGTGGAATGGACGCGACATGCAGTTCCCAGTCGGATCTGAGAAGTGCTGAGGTCTTGCTTCTTTCATCTGTTTTTAGTCTTCTTGATTGTTAATCCTGTCATCTTGACCAGACAAAGAGATCTAGGAGAGAAGGAAAGTACACCTCAGGGTGGGGATGTTTCCAGAGCTGATTAGCTCATGAGCATTCTCATCTATAGAGTATGGGGTGTGGTAGAATTGAGCAAGGTGGGATAGGAGGGATGATGTCATTGGGGTCATGTTGTTGGGGGCTATCTCCTGTTGTCTCTCTACTCTGCTCCCTGTCCACCACAACAGGCCCTGCTCCACCATTCCTTCACCATCATTATGGATGGAGACCCCTGGAACCATGAACAAATAAACCTTTCCTTCTGCTAAGTCCTTTATGGCAGGCATGTTGTCATAGCAACAAGAAAGATGACAGGTAGAATCACACAGATCCACTCTTCTATACTGTGAGAGGGACCATGCAACTTCATGATGGACAAGATGTAGAAATCGTGTGATACCACCACCTAGGTGGTCAGTTGCTGTACCTTCTTGAATAATGACAAAGTCCTAGCATGTCCTGAGGCCTGTTTACTTTCTCAGGCCACCCTCGTTGATGACTTCCCCAAAGTCTCAAGCTTCAGGTCACACTGCTGGTTCCAGTTTCTTGCATATGCTGTGTTTTTTTCCAGCTGCCTTCCTAGCCTCCCTCCTTCCTCACTCCTGTCCTAGGACATCTTTATTGTCTTGTCAATTTTTCTTTCTATAAAGCTGGCTCTGCCAGAACTTCCTCCTGGAAACCTTCATGATTTCTGAAAATTAAGTCTTGTTTTCTCATTCCATGTGTGGTTTTAATAATAACAATGTCACGGTCAACTATCAAATGCACATTTCACTTCCAGGTATATCTAGTCTGGCTTACTTTCTCCAAATTCCTAGCACAAAGCAGAGAGCATGGTCTTAGATTCCAGGTGAATTCTGGGTGCAAACTGGTAACCACTTTTTACTCCTTAATCTTAGCCGAAGAAAAATAGCTGTTATTGTGTCTTGTTCTTATATAAGGCTCTTTTCATTAGTCCCATAAATAGAATCATGCATATTTTCCAGACTGAGCAGCCAGTCTGTAGTTTTTTTTTTTAAGCTTTCTACATTGACCATCAGAAAGAGAGCACATTCTTTATAGCACATTATTATATTTCCTTACCAATTTGACCATGTTTGCCAGTGAGTACAGGGTTTTAAACATCACCAGTAATCCTACCTGCCACAAGTTTTCTTTGGAGATTAAGACCGGCTTCCAGAATACACAGGGTGAGGGAGTTAGAAGAAAGAGTTCTCAGTTTTACTTGGTTTATGGTTTGGTATATTGAGTGAGCTGCTTAGGCTACTGCTTTCACACCCTTATGTTTTTATTTGCTCTCCTTCCCTCAATGGGTACAGAACCAAGTGAACAGCCCTTATCTGTTCTGCCAGGGAGTGAATGGATCCAGCTGTCCGAATCCATCCCAAGAGGAAGAGCTCAACCATACCTCTCCTTTTAAGCAATCATGTCCTAGGATCAGAAGCCACGCCCTAAGACCTCAAAGCTAATTGGCAGAATGAATCCCTGCTATGGGG
The DNA here is from genome assembly GCA_004025045.1 of Sigmodon hispidus. Taxonomy (NCBI): domain Eukaryota; kingdom Metazoa; phylum Chordata; class Mammalia; order Rodentia; family Cricetidae; genus Sigmodon; species Sigmodon hispidus. Next base: position 134,522 of record PVIH01003423.1, read on the forward strand.
ATGACAAGTCATAGACACAACGGTTTTATGCAGTACCAGGGATGGAATCTGCAGTGTCCATGTCAGTGTCCCCAACTGAGGCAGATCTAGCTACCAACTATGTTATATCCCTAAGGTCCCTAGTCTTTTGTCTTCCACTGAATTCCATTGTAAGCTAAGACTTACACACACACACACACACACACACACACACACACACATCATTCACTCAGCTCCTTTATTTGCTGCAGTGATGTGAAGTGCAGGTGTGTGTATGTGTGTGTGTGTGTGTATGTGTGTAAGTCTTAGCTTACAATGGAATTCACATTTACAAAAGTGATGGGGGCCTCTAAGGAGGTGATTTGTAGGTAAGGCCTCTCACCAAAGCTGGAAGGAATGAAGGGTGGGAGGAGCCCATTTTTACAGTCCATGCCTGGCATTTTGAACACTTAAAAGCGAGATACATAGGGACAAGAATGAGAAAGTATCTGTTTAGACAATAGACTCTGTCATACTTGCAGGCACAGCAGGGCCGTTTACAGGTCTGGATGATCCTATGTTGTGGAGAGAGCACAATTTTCTCTCTTCTGCACCAATCAGAGCAGCTCATGGCATCTGGAGACCCAGTAACTGTGTGGATGAGCGGGCAGCGCCTTTATTGTGACTGTCAACCACAGCAGCCTGGAGCTTGGGGACTTTGGATGTGGGAAGCAAAAAATTGTGTAGGAGAAATAAAACCCAAGTAACTGCTTTGTGCCTGTGATGACTGGCTAGATGGTAAGTACTCGAAAGACCCTCATGGGCTGCTAGGAGATGAAAGACTGGAATTTACAAGGTATTGGTATTGTGTAGGAGCCTATGAAAGAGTCAGCAGTATGTGGAGTGGTTATGAGCAGTGACATGTTTCTATTCACAGATCACAAAAAACCTCTAAGTACAGACCATACACAGAGCAAGGTCATTGGTGGAGGCGGCTTGCAGAACCAGGCAGGTGAGTCACTCAACCTTACAGGGAGGATGCTGAATTCTGCAGAAATAAGTAGTTTTCCCAGTGCAGACAGCTAGAAACGAGATCTGAACTCTAGGTATCCTGATGTTTCCTTCAGACCATTGAGACCTGGTCCATGAATAGATGTTAAGATGTAAGCAGAGTATAAGGTTGTATGACTCAGACAGTGTGATTAGTATAGAAGAAAGCCAGCCAGCCTCAGGTACCTTCCCTGATGGTGCACCTTTAATCAAAAGCATGCTCCAACAGGATTAGCTTTCTCTCTAAAGCTATGTACTTAACAAAGATGGAGTGTGTGTGTATGTACATGCAAGTAGATGCCTGAAGTTGTCCTCAGAAATTTTTCTCAATGGCTTTCCACCTTATGTATTGAAATAGATCTCTCCCTTGAACTGAGTCCATCAATTTGGCTATTTCAGCCATCCAAATTGCTATGGGGGGGTCTCTGGTCCTTTGGAGTGCTAGGATTATAGAGATAATACTGCTATGATTGCAGAGAAGTCATGTGGTTACTAGAGATTCAAACTTTAGTCTCATGCTTGTCTAGCAATGCCCCACCCCCCCATCCCCCATCGAACAATGGTGCTTTCAATGGAACAGTTATCTCAGTAATAATAGACAACCCTGGAGGATCTGGACTCCTTGTGTGAGCCTCTGAGAGTCTGGCTTCAGCACAGGCACAGATGCCTTCCAATCTGAGCTACAGCATCAGTCCTGTTTACACTCGCACAGTCAAGAATGTATGACCTCATATTTAGGTCATACTAAATGACCTTGGCATTGCCTTCCTGTAGGAAGGAGAAGGGGAGAGAAGTGAATGGGAACTAAAGGAAAAGGGAAAAGAGGGAAGTAGAGAGAACAGAGGAAGGGTAGAAAGACACGTGTAAAGATAATGAGAAACAAACACGTGTGTGGAAAGAGAGAGGCTTCGCAGACATCCATAGAGAAAGAGCAGACCAGGGCAGTACATTGCTTCCAGGGTCTAAGGAACCCCACACACTTGGTGAAGGCCCATGGGGCCACTGCTTAATAGCATCCAGTGGTCCAGCTGCAGGTGGGGCTCTTACCTGACTCCCAGGAGAGTATCATGCCTTTGGAAACCTGTGTGATTTATGGGCCCCTCTGGGCTACTGGCCAGACTGTCACCCGATCCACCACCTATAGGCTGACCTTGACTTGCTCTCCTTCCTGAACATGGCCCAGCAGGTGTACTTGACTTTCTAATGACTGCAGATACCTGCATTTCCCTGAAACACTTGCCATGGTAAGGGAACAAACACAGGCCTTCTAGTGGTAGAAGTGATACTTGTTGGAAACATGGAATAGCACTGGAAGTGTGGACCCTGTTACAGTTCATTATCTGTTTACATTTCTCTGGCTGCCTTCCACCGGTTACTGGTCCAGAAACAGAATGGAAAACTAGCCTCAAGTGAGATCAGATTTTCCAATGAAATATGATAAGGAAAAGTGTCCAGAGCCAAATCAGGTAAATGGGCCTAGTCTACTAGAGGGACATTCAAGCAGAGCCTGGTGTTGACATGGCCCTGGTCCAGCCTGACGGATGGCTGTCCTGAGGCTGTGGGAGATCCACTTTGTAGCAGAACCGGGGAGAAGATTTGCAGAGACCAAAGGAGGCATGGGCAGACTAGGATTTATCAGGTCTCCTGCCAGATGCCTCCTGACCTTTAACTTTTGGAAAGCAGCATCCTTCTCCCGGTGGTAATCTGCTGCAGGTCCCAGAAACTCAAGACTGAAGGTTTAATGTCTATGGTCAGGCCAGCAGGGTGGAGGAAAAGAGACTGTATGAACCCTCGGCTGGGGAGATAGCTTAGACCTAAGTTTGATTCCCAGAATGCATGTTAAAGAGAGCCAGGCATGGTGTTGTAAGTTTGGAATCCCACTTGAGAGGTGGAGAGTCAGGAGGATCCCTGGGGCTTGCTGGTCATGCAGCTTAGCTGATTTGGGGAATTCCAGGGGAGTTAGAGTGCCTGTCGCAAACCAAAATGGGGAACCAGCTAAGTGATGTCTTCTAGCCTCCATTTACACACACACACACACACACACACACACACACACACACACACACAGAGAGAGAGAGAGAGAGAGAGAGAGAGAGAGAGAGAGAGAGAGAGAGAGAGAGCTAAACCTTTCAAGAGGAATCTCAGTTCATGACTGTTCCTTGGTAAGGCATCATTCACCAAAGCATACCTGGAAACCATCCTAACCCACTTAGACTCAGCCTGTGTGCCAGCTCCCAAGGGTCAGGCTCTCCCACTACTGTTTCTCCCCTTTTACTCGGGGAGAAAGAATTCCCTGGTAACCTATTCAGATCCACTAAGGCTGGGACAGAGACTAGAGATGTAATCTTACTGGATCTGAACAGTGTCTCATGGGAACACGGTGCTGGGCCCTGTGATATACACAGAAGTTCCAATAGTTATATTGGCTTATGTAGGCTATAGGCCAGAGTGCTGTGCCTTGGTTAACCTCAGCCTCTAGGGCCATCTGCTCATACATGCATGTCAGATGTCAGTGACTGATGACCATCTCTGGCTGTTATTAACTGGTTGAACAGGTTATGTCTGCAGACCTTCTTTGACTTACTGTGGGAGAGCTCCTGATAACTCCATCATAAACTAACAATGGAAAGTGTGTTCATGCAGACAATCTCCTGAAAACTGTAGTTTGGCAACACTCCATAGAGTGCAGCATCCATTGTTGTTCCTGTAGTCCTGTGGGCACTTAGGAGCTTCAGCTCACTGATTCTGACAGCATCTCATATAATTATCATACTGTGCATCACTAGCCCAGAAGATCTCATTTCAGCATCACGTTAACATTATCATAAAGTCAAACAATCTTATTTAATCAATCTTTGTTGATCCATTGTGACCCAGGAACTGTCACTCGATGGCTGTCCATCGCTTATTCTTGGTGACTGCATTTTCATCCCCTGTTGTCACACTTTATAGTCTCTCTTAGTGTCCACTACTATATACCTGTCTACAGGCCTCTACTATAGACCTTTCCAATCATTCAGACTCCTGATCAGCCAGCAGGACCCTATGCATATATGCTGCTATCAGACTACTTCCTTCTGCACCACAGATAACTCGCAGTGGCACTCAAGTCCTGGCCCATAGTGAAGAGTTCCTTTCTAGTTCACTCCTGAAAAAGGCAGCAGCACCCACCATCCCTCTTATAGGCTATGGTTAGAAAGCTGGCTCACTTAGCAGGACAGTTGATGGTGGTTGCCCCTTTTTATTCTCTCCTCCTGTTCCTCTTCCTCTCCCTTTGCTCTCCCCTCTCTTTGAATATAGTGCTTCCTTTAGCATCATACCATGCACAGTGTAATATGCACACAGCCCTCAAACAGGGAAGTGCCTGTGGCCCCTCTTTCGATCCTCCACACACCATCAATCACAGGTCCCATCTTTCTGACCTCCTTATTGTCTCTTCTATCATGTCACTTCACTGCACCCAATTGAGTGCAGGCTACAAAGAGCTCTTCTGAGGTTCAATATGACCCAGGAACTGTCTGGCTTTCAAATTGTTTCTCATTGTCCTTGGAAGAAACTTCAGTGTTTTCAAGGTCTCGTCTCCTTATTAAATGGTCCATTCTGGTTTTCTATCCCCTGCTCTCTTTTTCTAGGTCTGGAGTTCAATGGCCCTTCCCCAGAACGAGTTTCTGATCCACAGGGAAGACTGAGCTCCTTGTTATCGACTTCAGGGATATTCTGTTTTTGCTTGTTGTACTCACCACATTTGCTCAGTGTTTACCTCTGTCTGTTCTGTTTATCTTCAAAGTGTGGACTCATACAAATTTCACTCCCAGACATACTGCTAGACTCTATGATGAAGAACATAACATATCATAACTGTGTTGAATGATGAATGAAGACTGTTTATCTGGTATTTGCTTTATGTCATTTACTTTCTTCCATAGAGAGAAGCAGCTTGATTTACATACAAAGCCTCTCAACCTAGTAAACCATGTGATAAAATTGAAGCAGATATTCAAAGCCAGGCTCTTGGCAGCAGGGGTTCTAGGACCTGAGCAGGATCCAATTAGAATAAGCCTCTCATTTATTTTGTCTTCCACTAAATGTATATTCTACCTCTAGACCTCCAACTGAAAACATAATTGTATAAGAAAATACAGTTTTAAAATGTGCTTTTGTCTTGAACCAATAGCAATATAATGTAGCTTAAATTACAGATCTGAGGAAAATAGTACTTACTTTTTAATTTCATCTAACAGTTTGAACAGATCATTGTTTTTGAAAGAGCTACAGTGAGATTTTATAGATGAGTATAATAATTGTACCTATCTATAAATATTGGTTCTTCTGAGTATTACCAGGTTCAATTGAAAATTCTTAGCAATTTATAAGGTTGCTACTTTTCCATTTAAATTTTATTTTTCATTTGTTTTTTTATGGTGTGTGTGCGTGTTTGTGTGTGCATGCCATGAAGGCCAGATAACAACTTGTGAGTCAGTTTTCCTTCTAACATGAGGGTCCCACAGATCAAATGTAGGTCATCAGGCTTGGATGCAAGTATCTTCCTATCCACTGAGCTATATCAGCCAATCTTCTCTTTGCTTTAAAAAGGTGGAAACTGAGACCTAGAGTGTCAGTGAGCTTTTCTAAGTCCGTATACTAAGTGCATCCTTGGTACATGCAGGGTCTGCTCCATATAACACCCTTTTTTGTGCACTGAGGTCACACTCACCTCCATCCTCTGCTGCCTTCTCATGAAATGACTTTATTTTGTGTTCGCACCTTAAATGGCTCATCAGCTAGCCACTTGGATCATGGCCAGGCGTTCGCCAGTGTTTTGGTAAAGCTGTGTGTAGCAGCCAACTATTTTTTTCAGTTGAAGTTCATAAATGCACACATGGAAGTCAAGGCTGCGTCTCTCCAGCTATTGCAAGAGCACATTGCCTATGAAGCAGAGATGCTTGCTGGCTTTCACCAGTTTGCATGAATGACATAGAGCCAGAAGAATGTGGCCAGAGAAGAACCACAGAGGCACCTTCTCTTAGCCTGACTCCCAGAGGAAGGGAGTGGAGCTGAGCCAGCGCCAGAGGCAGAAATATGGCTGTCTGCTGTTTAGGAGAACAGCAGGGATTCATTAAGCCTGGAGACTTCCATGGTGGAATCAGTCATAGCAGCAGGCTCCAGCGGAAGACCCTTTTCCTTTCCACAGAGCTTTTCTTTTCTTCTTTTGTCTTGGTCAACTTGAACGGTCAACTTGAATGTGGTGTTTTGTGATGCTTAATTACCCCACTCCCTTCACAGACACTTTCCCCATCCTTTCCTTCTGGCTTTTCCAGTGTGTAGGTGGTCCACAGAGACTGGCTAGAGAGTGGAAAACTGCTGGCATTCATAGAGACAACCAACTGTCTTTATTTGCTTCTGTCCCCTGTGTATAGTGTAAGTACAGCCTAGAGGTGCCAACAGGGCTGGGTGGTGGGTTTTGTTGGAACATCTCATCCTTTCATGTAAGTTAGTGAGTATTTTAGTAGCTTGACTCCTACAGACCATTGGTGAGATCTGAGGAATGTTTATAAGGAGATAATACTTTTATGATTTTTCTCTTTCATTCCCATTACCCCCTACTTTTTTGAAGCAGAGTCTTACTATGTATCTCTGGTTGTCCAGGCACTCACTGTGTAGACCAAGCTGTCCTTGAATTTACAGAGATCTTTCTGCATCTGCTTCCTGAGTACTGGGATTAAAGGTATGTGCTGCCATATTGGGCAGGAGGTAATTCTTCATTCTGTCAGTCATTCCCACTTCCTGGCATGTTGTTCTGCCCTTTTCATACATAGCCTCTTACTTGGGGTTTATTACTCCCTGGAGTATTGGATGAAAAGCATGGATGTCTGGAGGGTAACATGACTTGGTAGATAGAGACACTTATTGCTAAGACTTTAGGATTTCTATTGCTATGAAGAAACTCCATGATCACAGTAACTCTTATAAAGGAAAATGTTGAATAAAGTTCAGTTTGATTGTCAGTACACACAAGGTGGAAGGAGAAAACCAACTCCCAGAAATTGTCCTCTGACCTACACACACACACACACACACACACACACACACACACAGAGAGAGAGAGAGAAAGAGAGAGAGAGAGAGAGAGAGAGAGAGAGAGAAAAAAAATGCAGAAATTAAAGAAGAATCATTGTCATTATCATACACTAAGTAAATATTAGATTTTAGGTATTGGTCTGAGCAATTTGCTCCAGTCTTATGGGAGATGACACTGTTATTTTTCCCATTTCACAAATGGGGAAACAAAGATCACCATAGATCCATAGATCATAAGGGGCCAGTCAGATGTCAGCACTTGGAAGCATGGTCCAGTGTGAGTGCTAAATCAAGAATATAATTTTCTTTAAGATTTTATTTTTATCTTTGTGTATATCTATATACACGCTGTGTGTGTGTGTGTGTGTGTGTGTGTGTGTGTGTGTGTGTGTATGCTCATAGAGAAGACTATTAGATCCTATGGCTTTGGGGTGCAGGTAGTTGTGAGACCCCCTTACATTTGTGCTGGATCAGAACTCAGATCCTTTGCAATAGCATCAAGTACTCTTAACCTCTGACCTCTATCTACATCTCTAGGAATGTACTCCTTTTGAAGGTAGGGTACAGGCTTTGCAAACATCTTGTTATTTACAGCCTGTACTCAACACTTCCTTAGAAAAACAGAACTATTTTTTTCTAAATCTAAAGAATAATATTTAGTCAAAATTTTTTTAAAAAAAATAAACATCAAGATCAATGTCCATGAAAGTTTGTAGATGAGACTTCAAAGAAGGCTATGGCTTCCCCTTGTCCATAAACGGTGGGCCAAATACTTGCATTTTGAGACTTTCAAAGCCCCCTTAAGTCCCCTTTCTCCACGAGATAGTCCCCCCCACCCCGTTTAGAAGACCCAGTTTAGAGCAACACTAAACTCTATGATTAAAATGGTGCTAATATGATAGGGGGCACAGGATCTACAGTGGTGTTAGAAAACAGAGATTTTAATAGAGCTGCCCAGCCTTTGATAAACTGCTGCCATTCCCATATAGTCCTCACAGCTTTGCAAGTCCTCTTACAGCCCAGCTCCCGTGAGTTTTACAGAACATTGTCTGATGATCTCTGCTTTCAATTATCCACATAAATGTTCACACTCCTTTGTACAGCAGAGGTTCTGTTGTTGTTGCTGTTGTTTTCTTTTAGAATGATTTCCAAGTTCCCTTGCCCAAGGAAACCTGCAAACTCAAATGAGTGACTCAGACTAGAGTGTAAACTCCTGTTGGGATTCCAGAAACAAAAGAGTGTGTGTTTCCAGTTCTTAGCTGCAGAGAAGCAGAGAGGCAACCTGGGACTTCCTTAGTATGTAAATAATCAGGCTGATAAAGGAGGGAGGATTATCTTGTTTTCTCTCTCTAACCATCTTGAGATCATTGACAAGGGGAGGGTGGAGGGGTGGGGGGGTCCCATCGATTAGACACGAGAAGACAGATTAATACAAAGAAAACCAAATACATACACAATCCATATACTTGCGATTACACGTGTGTATACATGTTTGTATGTGTTCATGTGCACATGTATGTACAGTATGTATACATGTTTGTATGTCAGTATATAGAGGACAACCATGGGCTATCCATTTAAGGAATGTAATTCACTTCCTTTAAGACAAGATCTCTCATAGGGTAGGAGATCACCCATTAGACAAGACTGGCTGGCCAGTAAACAGAGAGGTCTTCCTGGGGCTGTATTACAAGAATGTACCACCACATTTACTGTTTATAGAGCATCTGAGCAGAGCAATGCATTTGTAGAAGAGTGTCAAGGGTAAGGATGATGAGTTTCCAGGGGCACAGTTGTAGAAGAGTGTCAAGGGTAAGGATGATGAGTTTCCAGGGGCACAGCTGTGAGAAGACATAAATGTATAAGGGACCCATTGGGAGACAAGCAAGAGATAGTAGAGTTTGTTTATCAATTCCCCCAGGCTCATAAGGGTTATAATGACTAACTTGTGTTTCCTCACATAGATAGAAGAAAATGGGGAGTATTTTATGAATGGGGTTTTCTAAATGAAAAGAACACAGAGTTCTTATTAGCTTATTCTCAGTTAGCTCCAGCTCAGTCTTCTTGGCAGAGGGGAGTGTTTGGTGGATGTGTTTTGCTACTCTTCAGGTTCATCAGCTAGAACCCAACCTGTCTGGGGTTCACCTGTCATATGGAGGAAGCTGCTGGGTATTGGTGTAGTTTTATCTTTGAAGCCATATAGTATAGTGGTTAGGGCTACAGCCTATGGGTCTGAGAGCCACAGACTCAAACCCCTGCTGTGCCCCTTACTTGTGTGACCTTAGATGAACTAACTCTCAGAGGCTCATTTCCCTATTTATGCGAAAGGAGCTTGGGCGACAGTGGCAGATGAAAGAAAAAAAAATGATTCTGTCAACTGTTAGCAGACTCAGGAGGCTTTAGTGTCCATAGGCATTTAGAAGTGGAGCCACCTCTGTGGCTCCTGAGTGCTGGGATTAAGCGTTCACCATCACTGCCAGGTTTGCTGTACCTCCTAACTAAATGACCATTACTAAAGGACCAGGAATGATTGCCCAGCAACCGAGCAAACTTTTTTCTTTAATATCTGCCTTGTACTTTTTCACATATTCCGAAATTTTTTTTGTCATTTTTCTTCTTTTTAATGTCATTCTTGATGCTCATTTATACAAATATATCCTGGACAGAAAAGCTGGCAATGGGGAAGAAAGCCCACACCATGTGTTTTCTGAACGTCAGTCTCAGGATAGACAATGATGATGCCTAACATTTATTTATAATAGTGTGTGTTAGATCATGCAGTGTCCTTGCACATATAATCTCATTCTATTTCTTCAAGAGTCTCCAAAGAGATCATCACCCTTAATGTATACTGAAGATGAATTGAGAGAGTTGGTTAGCTCACTTCAGGTCATATGTTAGGAAGGGAAGCAATCTAGGCTGTGGTGACAGATACCTTTAATTCCAGCAGACAAATCTCTGTGAGTCTGAAGCCAGGCTGGTCTAAAAGAGCTAGTTCTAGGACATCCAGATCTACATTTAAAAAAAAAAAAAAAACAACCAAAAACTAAAAACCAAAAAAACTCATGGGAAGTGAGGATTTGGTGTATCTCTTCACTGCTCCTACCCGCTCCCGTCCTGGGATGGAGAATCTGCTCTTCTCACGAGCCCTGCTCTACATTCCTGTGTAAAGAAAGTGGAGCCCAGTGTCATGGTTCTTGTCTTTCCAAACTGTCCTGAGTTCTGTTGTTCACCCCCGTAGATTGTCTCTGTCAGCTTTCACCTTCCATTTCTATGGTTTGTTCCTTGTTTCAGGCCTTTGTACATAGTCCAGGATGACTGCCTTCTTGAGACATTGCTTTGTGTACAGGCTCCTCATCAAGCCTCCTCAACAAACGGAGGATAACATTTAGACATCCCGCCACACTCATACCCCGCCACACTCATACTATGTTCTTGCTCATTGCTACATCCAAACCCCAGAGGGCTCTATTATTTAGCCTTCCTCTCTCTCCCTCTCTCTCTCTCTATATATATATATGTATATATATATATATACATATATATCACCTGTGCATTAGTTATCGATCATCACTCTATATATGTTCACATGCATTAATCATCTATCATTATCCAGCCACCCCACAATTTATCTATCATCTATTATCATGTATCTATTTATCCATCCATCACTTATATACCTATTTATCCATCCATGCATCCTTCCATTCATCCATCAATTCATTCATTCATCCATCCATTTGTCATCTACCTAAGCCACTTAAAGTGCATTTCATTGGTTAACTTTGCCATAGACACTTTGGAGGAAATCAATGTGTTAGGTAGGGTTTCTATTGCTGTGAAGAGACAACATGGCCACAGAAACTCTTACAAATGAAAACAATAAACTGCGGCTGGCTTATAGTCCGAGGTTTGGACCATTATTACCATGGCAACGTGCATGGTAGCACATAGGCAGACATGTTAGACAAGGAGCCTAAACTTCTACATCCAGATCAGCAGGCAACAGGGACAGAGGGATGGAGGGAGGGAGGGAGAGAGAGAGAGAGAGAGAGAGAGAGAGATTGGGCCTGTCTTGAGCATCTGAGACCTCAAAGTCCACTTTCAGTGATACATATCCTCCAACAAAAGCCATGATTATTCCAACAAGGACACACCTCCTATAATAATGCCAGGCCCTGTGGGCTTATGGGGGGCCATTTTCATTCAAGACATCACAGTGAATATATACAAGTTTTTAGATTGACTCATAAATACACATTGTTTCCTAATGGCACTGGTTCAACCCTCTTTCTAGAAAATTCTCACTACTCTCTTCCATGGATGGTGATCTCGTGTTTAATCTGACATCATAAACTAGTGCTGTCATAGCCGTGAGCTCCAGACCCGTATCTGTAGTCCAGTGATCTCATGCAAGTCTCTTAGAATCTGGATCTATCTTTCTGTTTCCAGAAGTTGTAGAGAGAATGCTACTGATTGTACATCTTGACTATAATGGTCGAACCTACTTTGATGTGAGTTTTATCTTTGAAGTCATATAGTATAGAGGTTAGGGCTACAGCCTGTACTTCTGAGAACCACAGGCCTACATCTCAGCTGTACCCCTTACTTGTGTGACCTTAGATGAGTTAACTTTCAAGGGCTCATTTCCCTATTTGTGGGAAAGAGGCACTCGGGTGGGTCCTGCCTATACGCACTGCGAAGTACTTTATGTAGCTGAACTCACTGTTGTGGGCTTTGTGGGAAGAGCAGGATTTCCCCAGTGGCCCGTGTATGCAAAGGACCAGGTTTCTAAACTGCAATTGCTCGAAGCAGAAAAGGAGAAAGAGAGCTTGGAGGAAGAGAAGGAGAGTTGAGAGGGGAGTGAGTACAGGTGGGTTTTCTGTATCTGTCCATCACTTATGCGGGGCGGAGTACAGGGTCTCACATGGAGGTCAGAGGACACAGTCTTTCCATCCACTAATGTCCTAGCTCTTGAAGAGTAAACTGTTCTGCCATGCTGCTGCCCTCAGGCCACCCTTCTAGTCTGGCTCTGCCTGGCCGGTCCAGGGAATGAATGTACAGCTAACACTTGTCCCAGCCTCCCATGGCATCTTTCTCAGCCTCTTATATCGGCCTTCCATTTCAAGCTCCAGTATCACCCTGTCCTCTCGGCTTCCCATCCTAGCCCCATTTTAGGCTTCAATCCTCAGCTTTCCCAGCTCAGCTTTCTAGCTTGGGTGTGGGATGTTTAAGTGAACGTCATTTCCAACCTCATGAAAAGTCCCACAACCATCCCTACTTCTGTTCCCAGCCAGGTGCTGCCCACCAGGCCACCCATTTCTACCTTCACCCTCACTAGAGATTGACCACGGAAGTCCAGTGGGAAGGAGCTGGTTCTGGTGTCCCGCAGCTTCCCGTGGGTCGCAGTGCACCAGCCTCCAGGCATGGCCACATTTTCCCGTGCTTCTCAAGGGTTAAGAGGAGAGCTTCTGGCTGACGTCGCTCTGGCCGAAGGTGGCTCCCCTCGCGGAGGATGGGAGAGCCCGGCGGGCTGAAACCCGAGCTCCTGCTCAGCTGGGACTTGGGGAGGTCCTGGCAAGAGCTGAGGCTGTTGCCCTGCTCTCGCCCAGGCATCGTCACTTCAGTCACTCAGCACCAGCGCAGCAGCCTGGAACGATGGAGCTGGACCGCTGGGCACAGCTGGGGCTCGCATTCCTGCAGCTCCTTCTCAGCTCGTCCTTGCCAAGAGGTACTGTTAGTGACTGAGAGGGGGGGGTTCGCAGGGAGCCCGACCAGCCTGGGGGTTGTCACAGTGATAATCTGGGGTGCTTGCTTGTGGTTCTGTTGCCCTATTGTCTTCCCTAAGAACTGGCTAATGTTGGGACAGGACTATCTGGAAAAAAGACAGCTCCTATGCTGTCTGCCTGCCTGTCTGTCTGTCTGTCTGTCTGTCTGTCTATTTTGCCAAAGCACCACATTGCTCTGGGAAGTCCATCCCCTGTGAGCTATTGGTTCTGATTTGTAAAGTTAAAGTTTCCTGGGAAAACACTCCTGCAGGGATTGGGTGGGTATTTTTCTAATGAACCCTGCTTGGTTTTAAGTCTCAAGGTGGGAACTCTTCCTACCACATCCCCAGCACAGGAGCTGTACTCACTTAGGATACCCCACATCCTGGGAATGCGTGAAGCAGAAGCTTGGAGAAAATGAACAAGCTGTTTCCGGGGGTGCAAGTTTGGTTTGAAAGAGTCCTGGCTCCTTTGCCGTATTTCTTATTCACAGTTCCCAGGTGATGGGCTCCTAGGGCCACAAGAGGCTGGGACATGACAGCGTTTATGGCAGCCTCTTGACAGCTCATGCATGGACCAGAAGCCAGGGAACGACAGGTCTCAGAAGAGGTCTCTAGTAATTGGGAAGCAGGGACTTCTGCACCTGTCTTGGGTGCCTGGAAGGGTTAGGTATGAGGAGGTGAGGCTGGGCGGGTGGATGAAGGCGGAAGGGTGAAGTGTGAGGAAGAATGAGGTTTCAGGCTAGAGAGAGGGATGGAGGGATGAAGTGTGGAGGTAGAGAAGTGAGGTGTGAGGAGAGACAGGAAGCCCTCCCAGATGAGCACTGCTGAGATTTTCCCAGGCAGGAAACTTTGCTTGGGGAAGGGCACCTTTGTGCTCCTCCTGTAGCCTTTCTGTGTCCATTGGCTGTACCCTGAGCACCATACCAAAGGAGGGTAGCCTAGCAGGTGGCTGGCAAGTGCCAGAGAAAGACACAGAAGTGGAATGGTGCTGAATGCAGTAGCCTGGTGCAGAAAAAGAGAACATAGCCTCCAGAAGCTTCCCTTATGTCAACACAAAGCCTAGAAACACGAGACTTCCCTTCTCATGCTCGGTTAATAATTTCCATGTATAGGAGCCTGCCTGTGTTTAGCTAAATTTTCCTTGATGATTTACTGTCCACATGGCGGGAGTGTTTGGGTTGGGTATCTCAGTGGCACGGAGCTTGGCTGAAGATGCTTAACTTGTCTCATCCAAATTTCACCTCACTGACATCTGGTGCAGCCTAGATTCCACACTAATCTCCACATCCTAATAGAGAGCTGAGGACTCTATCACCACTCATGCCCATGTCATCTCTGCCTTTTGAGTACAACTCTCTACTTGTACTGGGTGGCAGACCCACTGTAGAGGAGAATCCTGTGAATCAGATCCCCAGGGTACCACCAACACACTCCTGCTTAATTTCTGTGCTTTGTCAAGTGAGACAGCCTCACCCCATACAAAGTTGGGGAAACATAGCTCAACTTGCCCAGGGACTGCAAAACTCATTTATTGTTGACCTAAGAGTCTTTTTTTTTACCTTTTGCTATGGAAAAACTCAGAGGAGGGTGTGAGGTGAGCTGTGAGCCAAGCTGCTGGCTGAAGCAAACAGCCGCTTTATGTGTTTAGCATGATTATCCATTGTTGAGCTCAAGGCAGAAGGCAGAGGGAGAAGGAAAGTATTTCTTCCTGCAGGGAATGAGTCTACTCCCAGGGCCTGTCAAGAAAAGCTTGGAAGGACGTTTCCTTTAATTACTTTTCTAAAAAGAGTATCTGGTATGTAAACACCCTGTGGGTTGGTCCGGGAATTTGTTGTTGTTCACGGACATGTGACTCTCTTTGGAGGAGGAGAATCTAAACACCGGGCCAAGTGATAAATGTAACAGAAACAGTATGTGAGGGGAAACCCAACTCTGCTGACTCCCCTGGACTGCAGCAGTATTGCCAGCGGGACTCTGCCTAAGAGGAAAACCTCATTGAAAATATGGGCCTCTAGGGAGATGAAATCTTAATACGGATCACTTCACAAGTGTGGCTTCCAACAGACGTTAGCTTGCAGAGAATCAACACAAGTCTAAGTGGGGAAGATAATTGGAAGCACAGATATTCAATGAGCAGGAGCAGCCAGCTGAGAAAGGGAATGTGGAGAGTAAGCAAGGGAGAGGGAGCGGCCAGAAAAAAATTAGAGGTTCTTTATAACGGATACGTTAGCACATTCCAAGGAGAGCTATGGAAATCAGCCTTCTTAGCAGGGGTGGAGTTGTGTGCAGAACATGAAGAGGCTGTTCTAACTTCTAGTCTGAGAATGCCTGGCATCCCAACAGGAAAATGATTTCATAGAGGATGCACTTCAGACACAGGACCCAAGGCCCCCTCACTGAATCTGACTAAAAGCTTCCTCCCTGAGGAGTAGCTGTCATGGTACCATAAGGCACCATGCAAACTTCCAAAGGAGGGAAACAACCAGAAGTCCCACCCAGCTATGATGCCTATGAATCACAGCAACCAGCATGGCACAATGATTCCAAAGATGCAGTAGTGGTACACATACATTGGTGGCAACCAACAACTTAAGACCTGTTCAAACAAGGGGGAAAATGATGTATTCCACTTCCGTTTGTCATAGTTACTTTTCTATTGCTATGATAAAATCCCATAAGCTGGGCAACTAATAGAAGAAAGAGTTTAACTGGGCTTCTAGTTCCAGAGGGTTAGAGTTTATAATGGCAGAGAAAGGGCATGGAAGTAGGTAGCTGGAGAAGCGGCTGAGAACTCACATCTTGGACCACAAGCAGAGAGAAAAAACTGGGAATAGTGCTAGTCTTTTAAACTTCAAAGCCTTCCCCCAGTGAGATACCTCCTCCATCAATCTTTTAATCTTTCCCAAACATTTTTACCAACTGGAAACAAAGTATTCAAACATCTGAGCTTCAGAGGGCCTCTGTCATTCAAACCACACAGTGAGGTTCAGTGAAATTCATTAAGACAGAGATTAAAGCGTCAGTTGTCTGGGCGTGCAGGAAATAATTGGAAGTTAGTGTTTAATGAATAGTGAGCTGTGTCTTGATATGATGAAAAGGTTTTGGCAATAAGTGTTGGTGATTGTGTGACATCAACAATGTGAATGTTGATGACAGTGAACTATGATGTGTGTGCAGTTATTACGTTATTTATATTTTCCTACAATAAAAATTACTTTCAGGGCATGGCAAGTGGTTCATGCCTGTAATCTTCGAACTTGGCAGGAGAGCTGCAAGTTTGAGGCTAGCTTAGATTATATCACAAGACTCCCCTTCTCACAAATAAATAAATAAGGAAAAATATCTAAAGACACAGGAGCTCATGAACTATGGATGAAATACTTTGGAGCATAGAATTGCAAGTACAAGTGTCAGAGAGCATTCAAGGCCCTTGTGAGTATGTCACCTCTATAGAATGTGAGTTTGACTCATTCTTGCCTACATTTGGTGACACTGGAGAGAAAGAACTGGCGGAGACCACGGTGTCTAAGGGATCTATGACTGGCCTTAAGTTAGACAATTATTTCCACCTCTCCAACTAGGAAACAGAAAATTCTGATGCAAAAGAAAACTCCAGTTGCCTCTCCCAAGGCCAGCTCCAGACACTGCCACTGACTTGAGGTGTGTGCATGTTGGAAGAAAGTGTCATTTCCGTGATAAATGAGAGAGGGTGTAAGCTCTGCCTCAACATGGAGAAGGGGCTGTCTGCCTTCCCTCACTCCATGGCTATTTTAGAGTTACAAGCACTCAGGCTTCTCTTCTCTTCTTATGTTTTCAATGGTTCATGTGTTCTAGTTCCCAAATTCCAGAATGAAGAACCTAGGGGCTAGCCAGAGCACCCTAGCTACCAGATCAGCAGTGGGACGCCCATTAGGTTCTGAGCATGCTCCCTGTGGAAGAAATTTGTCAGTCATTGTAAGAGCTGAGCCAAAGTTATACGTTTATAATGAAGAAAAAGTATTCTTTTTTTTTTTTTTGAAGTATGACAAGCTAAGCCTCATATCTGTAAACAGCAGTCTTCAAGAAAGGTAGGAAATAAAAGCTGGCAGAAATTCTTCTGAAGCAATGGGACTTTCTGTTTACCACACTCTACTCCACATCTATCATTTTTCCAGGTTGCAATGGCCTGAGAGATAGATAGACTCAGCTTCTGTAGGTTGAGAACAGAGTAAAAACTGTTACACATTCAATTCTTCACTGCTCGTGAAATACTTTACTCCATTTCCAAAGGTGGGGGGCAGCATTGAAGGGGCTTCTATCATATTATACTATAGCTGAGGGATTTAAGTCCAGATTTGGTTACTCAAACAACTGGCTGTTATAGTGAACTTGTGAATACATGATATACACATATATATAATATATAAAATCCTTTCAGTAAATACAGGAAGAAATAGGAATGTGAATCTAAGTTCACATGGAAAAACTTAGGCGAAGTTTCAGTCCTTGCCTGGGTTGAATGTCTTGAGTGCGGACAGTCTGACTGTATAAGGCATGGACTGTAATGGAACAAACAGTACCACAGTGAGCAGTAGGTGCAACCAGAAGAAATAATGAAAGACCCTGATGTCCGGCTATCCCTTGGATGTGACAAGTGCTTAGCCTGGCTCAAATGAGGGCATCTCCTCACCTCTGTGGAGGGGATGTGGAGAGAGACAGAAAAGTAAGCTTTGGTGGAACCTTGTGAATCCTGGGAGGAACCATTCTCCAGAGGAAATGTCTGATAAGCAGACTCCAGACAAAACTAGTTTCAGGGATGTCTGTCCACAGTGCTACCCACTCTGATTAGACATGGGAAGTGGGAATGGGAATTGCCCCATGGTCAGTTTTTGTAGTCTGAATCACGTGTATGTTCGCAGAGGAAGAGACTGAACCAGGAGACAGATTTCAAGTTTCGTTCCAGTACTATGTACTCCTGCTTTCTTGTAGGTTTTTTTCTGTCAGGTCTATCATATGAACTCGTAAGCCATGAAATAGGGGGAGTTGGCCCTTAAGCTTCTTATTCATTCTTTTTTGTCATAACATAGTTGATGGATACTGCAGGAGATGGAGACTCGGTCCTTCTCCAGAAATACCAGGATGCCTTTTGACCAAGTCATTTCAACCTGGAGAATCAAGGGCCTGCCAGACACTATCTTCCCGGGTTTTATGCTACAGAGCAAAGACCCCCCATTTCTGTCACCTTTCAGTGTCCACGGTTGGATGCTTTTGTCCTGCAGACTTGTGTTTTCATCGCTGCCCTTACAGAGCTTCCTGCTGTCTCAGAGGGCTGAGTTAGTGGTTTGGCAGTGTGTTTCTACATAAGTAGACGTCTTGTCAGTTGGTTTTGTGATTGGAAAACCATTGCTACTGCTGTTGCCAAGATGAGGCCAGGAACATATTTGTCCAACTGTAGCTTACAGGGAGATAGGTGATTTTCTTCATATCCTGAACTTCGGTTTTAAAAAATTCCAGCCACTTTAAGGCAAACGCTTGAGTGGATGGTGGGGGCAGGGGAGGATCTCAGTCCAATCAGATTGATTAAATTGTTTGAGGCCTAAGAGGAACAATTACTCGTATTTTCAAACTCACTTTGCTTCCCATTACTTCAAAAGTTTTCACTAAAGGGAACCCCAGAACCCTGTTGATCACATGATCCCTCTACCAGAGTTAGTAATAACAATTGGGAACATCTTAAGTGTCCTATGACATGGCACCTGAGCTTAGGTTATAGCTGGGAAATTCTCTCATATTTCCAACATACCCTTGTTTTACCTGAACTTAGGCACAAGGGAATATGTGACTGGAAGCAGAGTATCTTTGTGCAGGACTTCTTGGCCTGGCTTTCTGCCTCTAGGGGATGTACAACTTTCTTCCGAATGGTGCCCAGCGTCTTCTCTGAGTATGCTTGGCTTCCTTGGCTAATATGTCAACAGAATGTTAAGTGTCTGACGCCTTATAGAAACGTGACATAAACTTTAATAGACAAAAGTGTCCAGCTTGATGGATATGATGGATCTCCAGACTCCACAATAAACATGGAAATATCATAGCAGCAGAAGAATCTATATCCATCTTTGTCATGGATAGCCTTCCCTTCAGAAATTATTCTTACCCCACTTGTCCATATTCATGTATTTATTCAGCAACGTTTAGGCAGGACCTATCAGGAACCAAAAATATTTCTAGGTGCTGGGATATCATGATAAATGAGACAAAGTCCCTCTCTTAATAAACATTTCAACCCGTTGAGAGAATTTTGGGTTCATATTAGCAATATCCTTTACATGTGAATTTCTTAAATTCTAAGTCCAATTTGAAGTTTAATAACAAAAGAGAGAATCAAGAAGGCTATGTTGAAATAGGCCTGGCAATGTAGAGATTGATAATATACAAAGAACATTATAGATCTAAAGAGTTCAGCAACAAAGAAAGCCACCACTAATATATCCCAAAGTTGTTTTGCCATAAAGACTTTCTTGGCATAACATCTTATACACTGGGTAGAAATAGTGCTTCATGGGATACAGTTTAAAAATTCTAGTTGCTTACTTACAATGAGTAGAACATTGAAGGATATTTTGTTATTACAGAAGAAAAGGTAAAAAAAAAAAAAAAAAAAAAAAAAAAAAAAAAAAATCGGGGTCATTTTAAAGTCCAAAAAGGTATTGGATTTCTCTTCAGAACTTTTTTTTTTTTTAAGTATGGACAGAATCTGATGTTGTTGCTACTAGTACTTTCCAGGATATTGAAAAGATCCTCCAAGGATGATGCATCCATGGTACTGTAAGAAAATTCTGGCTAGCATTCATCTGCATGACTCACTGAGCAAATTAATTTCGTGCATTCAAGTTGCATTAAGCAATGTGATTGGCCTGGGATCCCTGGGCATTCTGGGTGTGAATTTGATTGACGAACACTCACTGTGGTGTGATAGTTCTGAGGTGGGACAAGATTTGTGACTTGACCTTCCAGCTATCTACATCTCCCCTTTGAGAGCAACAGGAATGATTGAGTATCTTCTTGGGAGCACTGGTTCCAAGGCCTATACCTACCCTCACCCACCCAGACACAAAATCCATTTCTGTTCCCCCTTGTCCCCAGTCTAGCCTCATGCTATTTTTTTATTACCTCTGGAATAGTTTACACACAATAGCTGATTTGTACAGCACAGATATAGTGTGGCTGTTTGCAGTTGGGACATATTCCATAGAGGTAGAACATACATTTCAGTTGTTCATTGAGTCTTTGCTTGCTCTTTCTGTGACCTTGTTTTCATTCTTCACAAAATATTGTTCTTGTTGTCATGCAACATGATTTCTGTCTTGGCTCTCACACTGCCTGCCTCCTCTCTGCCCAAACTTGTTTCAGATGCAATGACAACAGTGGCCGTGGGTGAGGAACAAAAGCGGCTGTTCCTATAAAAGGCATCTTGACTAAGTGGACTTGGAAACACATCACCTTCTTAGAGACTCAGCTCCCACTCACCATGTATATGAGGTTCATATTTGACATAAATATCTTGGTATAAGTATATTCCTATTTATTTGTGCATGTACACCAAAGAATTAAATCAAATAAATGTGAATGCCTATATATATTTATGTATAGATGTGATATATGTATACATGGATCTAATATGTTATGGTTTAAAACAAGCTGGGATAGAATCTCAGATCTGTCATTTACCACTATTTTCTTCTTTACTTATTTTACCTCTTGGGTGATCATATCACCTTCTAGTCTATAGATTAAGGATAATCATGGGCATGTTTATTGAAAGTTTTAAATGGAATCATTTAAAGTAGTTAGTACATTGCCTGATAGACATGGGCTAGTCAGGGGATTAAAGTCTTCCACCTGCTCCTTTCTTTAAAAATATTCATGCATTCCATGAACACTGACCATTCTCACTCCTCTCTCCCCCAACACCTCTTCCATCTCCCCATGGAGTTTCCTCTCATGTTCATGTCAATTTATTTTGTTTTATGATCCATTAAGATTAACCAAAGGCATAGGTGTGACCATAGGTTTGAACTATTAATTGGAGGCTGACAGATTCAGCAGAGGGTACACAGAGGACAGTGATTTCCTCTCTCCCAGATTCTTTTGACAACCAATAGCCCTGTGAGAACCTCTCCTACCTTAATCGATTGTTGGCAGAGCTGGTTTTGTAGAACTCAGTGTTAGTAACTACAGTTGGGTGAGTTAATGATATCAATAATCATGCCGAATCTAGAGAATAGTGTTTGTGGTCCCTTCATCTTATCCAGTCATGCTTGTCTCAGTAGAAAAAAAATTCACAATGGAGAAGGGAAAAGCAGCAATAATAGACTTCGTCATCTATACTAGTAAGGGATTTACACGGTCTTTTTGAGGCTCACTTTATCTATTCTTAGTCTCATTCTATGCATCTGTGATCCTGTCAGAAAAAAAAAAAATCCTCAAGCATTCAACATTTACTTATCTCATGAAACATTCTCTCCTCCTTTGGCTTTGCCATCCATGCATTCTCCATCCCTAGGAGAAATGCTTTTGTATTCTGTGCCTAATGTCTCTTTATTTGAAATGGGGCCAATGGTCTGAATATACAGGGACTCCAGAGACAGTGTTTAGTGGAAGAAATAATGCTGGGACAGTTATGTTGCAGCACAAACACTGACGTTCCCTTAATAGCTTGAAGATGACATGTTGCTGATGACTATCCACTGTGGAGTAGCCAGACAATCTTAGCTAGCACTTCTCTTCATCTTGTTCTAGCTTACAGTGCTGGAAGAGTTTACTATAGCAAGGACTAGACTGCCATAAAGCTCTGGGGTCAAGGACTGACGGAACTCACCATTACAATTGCAAACCATGTTTCTTTCTTGTCTTTCTGCACTTGATACCTATTATTAGTCAGCTGTCTTTAGGAGGAGAGTCTGTCTTCCATGGGCTTTGATGAACATGATTATGAAGACAGTAACACTAACTTTATGAGCTCTTGGCAGTGATGTAGTGGGTGCAGGAATGTCCATTGTTATTGTAACACATTGTTGTAATATACAAAGCTCACCTAAAAATGGTTCAATAAAGTCACAAAATAATAGCCCCAACAAAATGTGGTAAGTACTTTTATGGTTTTGTGTTGGGCTGCATTCACAGGTGTCTTTGGGTGGACTGTGGATTGGATATACCTGATTGAGGTCTGTAGAAAATGAAGACTCCATGGTAACTCTGATAACATCCTCATTCAGAAGCCTTTGAAGTGTGAAAGACTAGGAGCAGGGAAGGGATTTATAGGGTCTAGGGAAATACAGACTGGATGTTAAAAGCACTCTTTAAATTTCATCATTTTTAATACAATCATTTGCATTCTTCACTTGGTGTAATTTTTATTGGATTCTATTGCTAAGAGTGTTTAGATGCATCATTCAACTGCTTTTACTTTTTTATTATTTTTAATTATTCATAAGTGTGTGAGTGTGTCTACATGTGGATATGTGCATGTGAGTGAAGATGCCCACAGAAGTCAGAGGTCAGAAGTATCAAACCCTCTAGAGCTAGAGTT
Source organism: Sigmodon hispidus (assembly GCA_004025045.1). NCBI lineage: Eukaryota > Metazoa > Chordata > Mammalia > Rodentia > Cricetidae > Sigmodon > Sigmodon hispidus. The sequence continues at coordinate 156,946 of PVIH01003423.1, forward strand.
GGAGATATTTGTAAGTGTGTGTTGGAAACTGTCCTCTGGACAAACAGCAAGTGCTCTTAACCACCAAACCATCTTTCTAGCCCACAGCATTTTCCCCCAGCAACCAATGCTAATAAAAGAGAAGAAGAAAATCTGTCCATTTTATATTCTCCAATTCAAAATAGCCCAGAAGCAGCTGTCCTTGGAGGACTTCTGCACCACAGCTGTTGAGGATAAATGCAACTGGGTAGTTTCTCCAGGACTGTAGGCTCTGAGTTCCCTTTGTCGGTGGATATGGGATTTCTATTCCTAATGAAAGGCAGCAGAGGGTGATGTGTGGCCTATCAAAAACTACCTGAATGAGAGACATTATGGTTGGAATATGCTCCCCAGTTTTGTATGTAGGAAAGGTAATCCCCAAGTTCATATGTGAAGTAGAGATGGGACTTTGGAAGGTGATTAGGTCTATTCATGAAAGGATTAGCCCTTGTGTTTTGGAGGAAGTGGCTTTGTTATGTAAAAGTGAACTTCCTCTAGCTTATTTCTACCATCTAACCTGAAAACCCTTCACCTGATACTACGTAGAAAGATCCAATAGTATGGTTTCAGACTCCCCAGCATCTAGCACTATGAGCTAAGTAAAGCTACGCACTATAAATTACTCAGTCTTATGTGTTTTGTTACAGCAACAAAAACCAGACTTAGACAGGAGGTATTAGAGGAAAGAGAATAAGATCTAAAGGCAGGTGGGAAGAACCAAGAGTGGTTCAGAGAAACAGGAAGAAATTTCCTGAAATTCTGTGTACATGCGAACCTGTAGAGGACATACTGTTTTTCACCTTCTTCATTCTCTGTGATTTAAACAAATATGTTTTTTTTTAAAAGCAAAATTATGCAATGAATAATGGTGAAGTCTGAAAATAGTGCAGTTTTTCTTCCAAAGTCCTTCATGATCATTGTCATCTTTGAGTGCAAAGACATCTTTGTGGCTTTGGGGAAAGCCTGGGGCAAGATGTTCTGCTATGATTCTCATTACAAAAGAGGAGTGGCTTCTATGGATTTGGGTCCAGAACATGGGGTTCTCTTTAAGGTTTTCTTCACTGAGGAGCCAGGGACATCATCCTGAACCTTTATACCTGTGGGAAAGGTGGACTCATATAAGCCTAACTTTCCATGCACTGGAAGGAGGCTGGCTGAAACAGCATAATAAAGATGAAATTCTAAAAGAAGTGTTTATTCTGTTTGAAAGGCAGAAATCTAGATTATCTCTCCAGTGATGGTAACAGGATGGGTCTGAATTGAGGTCCAGATATCCTGGTGTGTTCAGCACAGGTGCTGCTGTAGATGAGAACTTCACCTTCTGATGCATACAGACAGTCTCAGCTCTGCCAAGTACTATGTATCTTCAGTCAAGGTGATTATCCTTCTATTGCCTCAACTCCTTCAACTATAAAATGTGAGTCCATTATGTCATTGAGAATGGATTAAGACATGAAAACAGAAGGGAACAGTCTACCCTGTGCCCAGCTCAGAACAATGATAAGGCTGTTGCTGCCATTCAGAATCAGGAATAAAGTTCATGAGCCAGACAAGCATTGATTAAGCACTCCTGATGGTAGAATAGGGTACCTGTACTTGATTTCTATTTCCAGTTGTTACTACTTATAAAACCTTGGATGTCTTTATTATTACTATTATTATGAAAAAAGTCATTTTTTAATCCATGTATTCCTTTGTTCAGGCTCCCTTCCCCCTCCTGCCCCTCCCAGTCACTCACTCTTCTCTCCATCAATTTATCTCCTTCTCAGCAAGGTCAGGAGGTCCAAAGGTCCCAAGGTGGCTTAGTTCAATATCCACTGCAGGCAGATCCACTTTCCTCACCTCCACATCAAGACTGAGTCAGGTGTTCCTCTGGAAGGAATGGGCTCCAAGGTGCCATTTCAACCTTGGATTTCTTAACTCCAGCCTATAAAGTGGAGTGTTTCTCCTAAAGTCTTTCACAGTGGCTGTCATTTTCAACAGCAGTGATATCAATGTGAGTGTATCGTTGTGGTTTCTAAATGAGCTAATACATGTAAGTAGCTTAAAACAGATGGAGCCGAGAATAAAGTTATAGTCAAAATTTGTCAGTCTGAGTCTCAACTGCTTCTATTTTTATAGATAATGCTGATTATCTCTTCTTAAAAATTATTTTTGTGTTTATGTGTGAATGGTATGCATGCTTCTATACATGCTTGTATGTATATGTCTATACATGTATGGGTATGTGTTTGGACTAGAAGTTGACATTAGGGGTCATCCTTGATCACTCTCCATTTTATTTACTGAGGTAGGGTTTCTGTTTGACTCTGGAACTCATTGATTAGGCTGGTTTAGCTAGTCAGTGTGGCCTAGGGATCTGCTTTCTCTGATTTCCGAGGGCTAGGATTACAGGTGTGTGTGTGATCAGAACTCTGGTTCTCATCCATGTCAAGCATCTCCTCTACTGATACCTCTCCCCAGTCCTGCTGCTTTCTTAAGTGGTAAAGTCAGAGACTGAGACTCTGCATAACCTATATACCACATTGGCCAGACAGATATGCTGGCCCCAGTAAGAATGGGGCTCTCATCTGTCAATTTTACATAAAAGATGTAAAACATGTGACATCTGTTTACTGCCTGTTTTCCTCCCTGTTAAATGAAGAAACAACACATACATTGAATGGCAGTTGTATGGACTGATGAGCTGGTACATTTCAAAGACTGGGAGCCAGGGTGTGTGGTGGGACTTACAGGGGACCCATGCAGAGCAGCACCAATGAAGTGAAGAGGAAAAACAAAGATAAATTTAATTTTTATTCTCCTTTCTTCCAAAACATACACAAATTTAAATATCAGACTTCTAAAGAATTTATTTAACACCATGATTTGCAAAGTGAAGTAATAACGGACTTGGGCTTTGTAGTTGCCATTATCTAACTAAGGGAGACTGTGAGAAAGGAAGTGTGAGTAATGGACAGAGTCAGCTGGCTAGGTCTGAGGACTGATGATGGCTGAGTGGTTCCCAGTGATGGAGTCATCCAAGGCCCAGGAGCATTTTGTCCTAGAAGACTTATAAAACAAAATATGATTTAAGAAAGAAATCTCAGAAATTTTAGTTAAATGAGGCTAGATGGGATGGCTCTGAAGGTTTTGGTGAACTCAAAGGTAGGTTCTAACATCTAGAAGGAGGTGCCATCACATGGTAAAAATGCCTTTCCTGACACCTTCTGCAGTGGTCCTAGCTGGGACCTTTGTTGTAACAAATGATGAGGTGCTTCAGTGGTATATGAAACACATGGATTCCTATTTTCTTATAGAATCCCAAGTCTTCAGACAGACCTTAGTGGCCATCATACCCACTCATGTCTTTAATAATATTAAAAAAAATGTACTTTAAGGTTCTGCAAAGGGAACAGGATTCCTCTCTGCTCCTCAGCCTCTGTAAGTGCAAATAACTAAAGAAATTTTTTCTCCAGTTTATGAGCAATTGAAAAAGACCAGGGCCAGATAACCCTAAAGCAAACTGCCAGCACATTCCAGGACAGTGAACATGAGGGCAGAATAGTGATAGTGACAATGGGGACAGGAGCCAGCTGCCTTTCCAGTCCTGCTCATTTGTTTAGCCAGATGTGTGGAAGCTGTACTGACTGAGCAGCCGTGTACAGATTGCCTTGCTATTCTCTCTACAGGTCAGAACTAAGATGTTAAGCAACTCCTGATATTGGTTAACCCTGCCTTTTAAAAAAGGGGGCATAGGGGACCTGTGCTCTCTGCGGCGTCCCAGTGCACTCTGGAGCAGGGGCAGCTGAACTCTGCACCTGGCCACACCCGCAGCTCCTGCTGCTCAGGGAATCTACTAGGAGCCCTACTGCAACCCTGAACTGAGTGAACTGAGCAAACCAACTGCAGGGGTCCCTGAGGGGCGGATTCGAACCCTGACCAGAGGTGAGGAGGGCTCGGCGGGCCTCAGCGCCTGTATCCTGGCCTGGGAGGGAGAGTTGACCTCACACTGCTTCCGGTTCCGCCACCGGGACCTGTGCTCTCTGCGGCGTCCCAGCGCACTCTG